>JAPFFP010044350.1:0-12486 GCA_026153255.1 Solanum medicagineum
GTGGATACCAGTGGGTAGTGGGTGTGCGAGAGTCATCTGTATATATGTAGTCTATTGTATGTTGTGGTACTTGATCAAGCGGCGAGACCGCATTATTTATATATGATGTGATTATTAGGCAGCAGGACCGCAGCGGAGACCTTGTCGGCCCGCATTTATGTTTATGTATAATGAGACATGTAATTGTGTTGTTGTTGGGAAGCTGCTGGATTTTCTTTGCAGGTGCGGTTAGTTAAGGAAACAGAGGAAACTCTGCCGAAATTTCGGTAGATTTCTCAATGGGATAAATCAGGCAATGCAGGTTGTTATGTGTGTAGGTGCTCCTATCGGGCACTGGTCACGGCCCTTGGTTGGCTGTGACATCAAAACATCCCACGAGAATACATATACGCATACATGCTTTCAAAAGAGCCAATAATCATTTCAAATAATTTCAAATTGCGTTGAAAAGCCAAACATTCCTCATAATCATTCACTCATGGCTAAAAAGCCAAATTATAGTTCAATATTATGTTTCCCATGCATAGGAATAGCTCATGCATGTGACAATATGGTGCAAACACTCAATATGCTCAAAGAACCAATAACAATAGACATTTATGTGATCACATTCTTATCATAACCAGTATCTTTATCGAAATCATTTACATAAACATAATTGGGCTTAACCCACATCATAATTTTCATAAAATACTATATACATGAATGCATATGCTATGAATAATGTGAGAATAGCATGATTAATTGAGATTTAATCTAAAATCAACAAAACATTATGAAATTCAAGTAAAGACATGGGTAAAATTCACATTTAAACCTTAATATAGGTTACCATGCACAAATCAATCTTGAAAGGGGACATGCGCTTTCATAACTTCAATGTATTTCATCATATTAGGGCTTAATTCACTTTAAAATCAATAAATAAACATAGCCCATACATCAATTGAATTTAATAAACAATAATATTGAAAACCCATATCTAAAATAAGCTAAAATTCATGAAAATCACTTGAAAAGAGTTTGAGTCTTCTTGGTTGGAAGGGACCAAGAATATACCTGAGCTAATGAAGAAGATTCAAGAAGAAATTTGGTGAAGAAAGAGCTCTTCCTTGATCCCCAAGCTTAAAACCCACAAGAGTTCTTTGAAAGAGACTTGAGAGAATTTCAAATGTGAGGAATGAATTTGAATGAGAGGAACAAAGTTTAGGTCTTTAGGAAGTCTTTAGGTAGCATAGGAAGTCACAAAAGACCCTTAGAATAAACCATACTTATGAAAACACCATTAATGAAACAAGTTGAGAAATTGAATAATGTCATCTCAAGGAAGGCTATACGATCCATGACACACCACATGGACCATATATGCATCTGTGAGCCAACACTTGGAAAATTTCACTTGACAAAAGTCCGAAACGGTAATCTCATATTTAGAATTTTTCAATGTAATCACTCCCATGGAAGGCCACACGGACCGTGGCATTGCCTGTACCCTTCCCTTAGCAAACTTTCCATGATCCCTTAGAAAAATTTCTCCCTAGAAGCCGTACGGGAGGTCATACAGTCCTGACACTCCATACGGGCCATGTACGTGGCCATGTCACCACACTTGGTCCCAAAATTGTGGGATTTCAAGCTAAGGCCCACCACACGGTCCGTGAGGTGTCACATGGACCATGAGAGATCCATGTGTGGCGTGCTTTAGTTTAAATCACCATGTTTAAGGGTCAAACATCCTCATGAGGCCAAGGCTCACCTCATGGAGGCTCCACACAGGCCATGTGACCTCACATGGACCGTGAGAGCTCCCATGGAGTGTCACCTTGGTCCAAAACATCCCGAATTCAAAATTTTTGAGCTCCGATGAGGTCGCACAATGTCCGGGGTCCTTACAATTAAGTAGTAAAATATTGAGAAAGAACCAGTAAAATAAGTAAATCTTAGTAAAAGTTGGGTATGTTGGGTCTTGACTCGCTCTATAACCCATTACTCAACCGATTTTGACCAACCCATGTTGACCCAAACAATTTTGAGTTAGGTTGGGTCTTGACCCTTTGTTGTCTTTACCCATTATGAACCATTCAAAATTGACCCAACTCGTCCAATTGTCACCCTTAGTCATCAGGCTTGTGAACCTCAGCTTGGCCAAATTTGGAGGACAACGGAGTTGATTGACTAATTACCATAAATCATTGGAATAACACACTCCAAAAATACTTAAAATCTTGAATTCCAATCCCCAAACACCAAAATATAATCTTGAATTCCAATCTCAAAACACCGAAATATTGAAAAAGGAGACGTCATTAATGAAAATTCTATTAATAATTAGGCATGTGGGGTCCGTCCTTGCCAATTTTGGAGCCAATGAATTCAACTAATATCAAAGAACCAATGAATTAACATACACAAAAAATGCCTAAAATCCTATTTTGTGATACCAACCCCAAGTGATGTTCCTCTGTATAATGTCCTTTCTTAATTAGCTCATTTCCTGTTCTGCATCTGAAGTCCAAAGAATACAGTAATTAGTACAAGGAAATGAAAAGTGCTCAATTCACTTACTGTTTTATTTTTCCCCACACTATCACATAAAGTTCAAAAGAAGTTTATTGAATACAAATGAAGAAGCTAATGAACAAAGAACAAAATACTGCAGCTAAACACCTTTATTAATTTCATTCTGGTTTCTTTCAAGCATTCAAAACATTAATTACAAATAGATAAAGTAAAGATAGGTTCAAAACCACTCAAATGAAATTCCAAACAACACATGACTCGAAAGAAATCACAAACAATACATGACTCCAAGTAGTACTATACGACGACTTTACTAAAGAAACCAGGTAACCAAGAAGCATCACATTAACTTGCTGCTCAGAAAAGAGCACATGCGAAGAGATGCTGATCACTTCCATGTTTCGAGAAATGTGTGCTTGATTTTGTTAAGCCTCTTGACTACTTCTTTTATGGTTATTCTTGATTATGGCATTTCCTTTGTGAAGTATAAAGCCAACTCTATCATGATGGCTATGCAGAGTTCACTTTTGGAAGTGATATGTTCTTCCTCTGAAAAAAAGATTGGCATCCACAACATCCATCATAATACCTGAAAATGATTGAGTTATCCATTTCCTCAAGTCAAGATTTTCGTTGCATATCTCTTCATCTGTTGGCTTGATTTGGTCAAAACCTCCATCAACATGATGCCGTAGCTATAAACATCACCACTAGCAGACACTATTCCCTTTGAGCCATATTCTAAGATAAGGATTGAAGAAAAGTTACAATTAAAATACAACATTAATTCTACATAATAAAGACGTACATTAATTCTGCATAATAGACTTATATTAATTCTGCATAATAGACTTACATTAATTCTACATAATAACAACTTACATTAATTATGATAAGAGAAAATTAGAGATAGTAGATTTCTTATACCTGGTGGAACATATTTGTAATCAAATGGAAGAAAAGTTATTCCATTCAAATAGAAAAGCAATGTATAAATACAATAGATTGTGTGCTAAGTTAGGAAAGAAATAAACTTAGGAAAGAAATAAAAGATGATTCCTACAAATTTACTACCTAAATAAGGCTATGTACATTACTAGGAATTAAGTCTATATTCATTCTATAATGCTCCCCTCAAGTTGGAGCATAGATATTGATCATGCCCAACTTGTTACAAAAGTAATCAACTCGAGTTCCATGCAACGCCTTCGTGAGGAAATCAGCCAATTGCTCTCCTGTTTTCACATAGTCGGTGGAAATCAAGTTCTCCTGAATTTTCTAGCAAATAAAATGACTGTCAACCTCAATATGTTTAGTTCTTTCATGATATACAAGATTTGAGGCTATATGAAGAGCAACTTGATTATCACACCAAAGTTTTGCTGGTGTATGATGCTTTAGGCCAATTTCTGTTAAAAGATGATGTATCCACATGATATCACACATGGACTGTGACATAGGTATTCAACTTCTGCACTGGATCGAGATACAACACCTTACTTCTTACTCCTCCATGAAACTAGGTTCCCTCCAACAAATACACAATAGCCTGTAGTCGATCTTCTATCAATTTTAGATCCAACATAGTCTGCATCTGCAAAACACTCAACACGGGTATGACCGTGATTGCTATATAATATGCCAAGTCCAGGGGCACCTTTCAAGTAACATAGAATCTATGTCAAAGCTTCCCAATGTCTAACCGTAGGCGCAGACATGAACTGGCTAACTATACTTACCGCAAAAGCAATATCTGGACATTTCACAGTAAGGTAGTTTAATTTCCAACTAGTGTTCTGTATTTCTACGCATCATCAAAAGGATCACTATCATCTTTCATAAGATGCACGTTGGGAACCATTGGAGTACTGCACAATTTTGCTGCCAACTTTCAGGTGTCTGCAACTAGGTCAAGAATATACTTCCTCTGATATAGAAAAATTCCCTTCTTTCTTCTATTTACTTCTTCTCCCAAAAAGTATCTTCATTGGTCTAAGTCTTTCATATGAAACCTAGTATGCAGGAAAGACTTAAGGGAAGAGATCCTAGTATAATCACTTCCTGTAATGACAATGTCATCAACATACACAACAAGAAGGATAGTGCCAGCTACTGATTGCCGATAGAAAACTGAGTGATCACATTTGCTCATTTTCAACCCAAACTCTTGACTACCTCACTAAATTTCCCAAACTAAGCCCGAGGACTTTGCTTCAAGCCATACAAGGACTTATTCAAAAGACAGAATTTTCCATACTCTCCCTGAGTAACAAAACCAGGTGGTTGTTCCATACATACTTTCTCTTGAAATCACCATAAAGGAAAACACTCTTGATATCCAACTGATGTAAAGGCCCATTATTTGAAGCAGCTACAGAAATGAATAAGCGAACAGAAGTGAGTTTAGCAACTGGAGAAAAGGTGTGAATAATCCACTTCATATGTCTGAGCATACCCTTTAGCAACAAGCCTGGCCTTAAGTCTTGCCACAAAACCATCTGGATTAACTTTAACCGTGAACACCCACTTATATCCCACTGTTTTTTTTTCATTAGGTAAATCCACTAAATCCCATGTACGATTTTCCTCTAAGGCATGGATTTCCTAAAGTATCGCATCAAACCATCTAGGATGATTCAAAGCCTCTCTCACTGTTTTAGGTATAGAAACAAAATCTTGAGAAATAATTAGGGATCTAGATGCAGAGTATAACGGGTCATAGGAAACAAAATTAGCTATGGAATATGTGGATTTACAACTCTGAGTACCTTTGCAAAGTGCAATAGCGAGATCAAGATCTGATGATGAAGTAACTAGTGATGGACATGTATCCTCGGTCTCTTACCTCCTCGAGTAAACATGAACATGTGGTGGTTTTACTGGAGTTGTTGAGGGCACAATAGTTGATTCCTGCTCAATAGAAAAACTAGGAGATGGGAGAGCCATATCATCAGATTGTTTTGTCGTAGAACGAGCAACCTGTAGACCAACCACTCATCTTCCTCCTCCTGACTTGTAGAAATGGGAGGTGCATAGAAAAATGGTATAGTCTCTGAAAATACCACATCGGTTGACACAAGATATCTGCCAAGTTCTATAGAATAACATCGATATCCTTTCTAAAGGCGAGAATAGCCTAGAAAACACACTTTAATGCCTTGGGATCCAACTTAGAAACAGATGGCCTAACATCTCGAACATAACATGTGCTTCCAAACACCTTAGGTTCCACCAGAAATAGTGACTTGTTTGGAAAGAGAACTTTGTAAGGTATATTACCAACAAGAACAGTTGATCGCATGCAATTTATCAGAAAACAAGCCATAGAGACTTCATCGACCCAAAAATGCTTAGGAACCTTCATTTGAAATAAAAGTGCCCGAGCTGTCTCAAGTAGGTGCCTATTCTTTTTCTCAGCAACTCCATTTTGAGAGGGTGTATCAACACAAGAAGACTGGTGGAGAATACAATTTTATCTCATGTATGATTGAAATGATTCTGACATATATTCTTTAGCATTGACTCCTTAAAATACGTACTGAAGCATTGAATTGAGTTTTAACTTTAGCACAAAAGGCACAAAAATGGGTAAATACTTCTGAGCAACTCTTTATAAAATATATCCAAGTCATCCGAGAGAAAATCATCCACAAAAGTGACAAAATACTTATGCCCAGTTTTGGAGACGACAGGACATGGTCCCCAAACATTGGATGATGAACTAATTCAAAAGCTGACTCAGCTTGCTTATTAATCCTTGGATCCATTGAGGTGATAATATTTTGCAAATCGACATGACTCACATAGAGAAGGATGTCGCAATCAACAATGTGCTTCAAATGGGGACACCACACTAGAGCAGGAAACAAACAGAGGCTCCCAATCATCAAGGATATAGAGATCATCACATACATATCTTTTACCAATAACTTGATTTGTCATAAGATCACGAAACAAACAATAATCTGGAAAGAACGAGATATAACAATTTAGATCTCTAGTAGCTTTCCTAACAGAAATCAAATTAAAGGCCAACTTTGGTAAACTTAACACTGATGACACGGTAACGGGGGAGGTTGCTTTAACAATCCCAGGTCCAACAATATTGCAAGTTGAACCATCAGCTACAATAACTGTAGATGGTGAATTATGTGGTTGAAAGCTAGAAAAATTATTAGAGTTACCTGTCATATGATTTGTGGCACTCGAGTCAATCACCCATTTATTTGAAGAAGTAAAAAGGCATGCCTTATCTCTAACTCCAAAAATGCATTCACTGAAGTGGGTCCCATTACTGATTTTTTTTTTTTGTTGAGCAAATTTCTCCATAGGTAGCCCAATCACAGAGGGGCCAAGTCAATGTTCAACAAACCTTCAACATCACAACTTGAAATAGAATAAAATTGAAAAATTTCTAGCAGACAATGTAGCCTAGAGTCACGGATGTGAATCAGTAAAACTAAAAAAGAACAAAGAAACCAGGGATGACCACCATAACAATAAGCACCCGCAGAAGCAAAAAAGATGAATACCAAATTGAATTTGTAGGAGTGAAACTGATAAGGCGATGCCAAAAATGAAACACACGATCAGTTCTGTCGAGTCAGTGCCAGAGCATGAGAGATGGGTATTTCACCTTCTAAACCATTAAGTGAAACATTAATGCTTTTAAGGTGTAAGAGCTTTTCCAAAGACTTAGGAATAGTACCTGACAAGGAATTTGAAGACAAATCCAAGTCCTCTAAGCTTATCAAGTTGGCAAGGGATGATGGAATTGAGCCTGAAAATAAATTGTTTGACAGGTCAAGATGCTGCAAGGTTTAGAGGTCCCCCAATTCGCTTTGTATCATTTCTGAAAAGTGGTTACCAGAAAGATTTAGTTCTACAATGGCCTTGAGTCCTCCAATATCATGGGGAAGTTCTTCCTCTATTGAATTCTGTGACATGTCTAGATAGAGAAGGCCATTCGTATTCCAAAGGCTCCGGGAAATTTTGATGAAAATTTGTTAGAATCCAAATAAAGAGTTTGAAGCATGCTAAGTTTTCCTAAGCATTTTGAAATTAATCCAGAGAGCTCATTACCATTCAGAATTAATTTAACCAAATTAGACAAATGGCATACTGTCTCTGGAATATGTCCTTGCAATTTATTGTTACCGCAAATACAAACCTTGGAGTTGTTTAAGCTTTCCAACATCAGAAGGAATATTCCCTGTCAAGTTGTTTCCATCTAAGCTTATTGACACGAGCCGAGAGTCAGGCGCAACGGTCACGAAAATAAGGTCGTGACATTAGGGTCACTAGACCGCTCATGTTGCCTATACTTGTGGGTATGAGGCCATTGATGTGTGTATCTCCTATTTCAAAGTTTTCAATAGTAGATGAAAGATTCCCAATAGAATTGGGCAGAACGCCATTCAACGGATTGTTACCCACTTGTAGATATCGCAACATCCTACAGTCCGCCAAAGAATTGAAGAATCACAACTCACGCTCTCTTGGCTCATTGGTAAGTTGATTAGTATGTAGGAACAGTGATTGCAGCTCACGAAGATTCCCCAAATTAGTTTGAATAGTTCCTGTAAGAAAGTTCTCTGATAGCGACAGTCTCTCGACCTTGGAAGCATTTGTTATGAACAATGGAATTTCCCCTTCCAGCTGATTGAATGCCAAGAAAAGTCTGTTAAGGTTCGGAAGATGAAGAGCTGTAGTGGTTGAAATTCTCCCCGGGAGGTTGTTAAAACTGTGAGCAATTATTTCCAAAGAAGATATGTTGAAAATAGCCTCTGGAATTTGACCAATAAGATTATAATTATTCTCGAAGCTTAATTCCCTTAAATTTAATAGCTTCCCTAATTCTGGAGGAATTTGCCCCACCATGCAATTTTCTCTACAATAAAGATTTATCAGAGTGGAAATATTTCCTAATGAAGTGGGAATGGTCCCTGTTATTGGATTACCACCAATATAAAATTCCTCAAGCTTCGATAATCAACCAATATTTCTAGGCATGTCTCCAGTTATGTGAGATGACATATGTTGGAAGGAATGCGACCAGAAATTTGGTTGTAACTTATACTTAAAAACTTCAGATTTGAGACAATATTTCCTTCACCAAGCAAGAGATAAAGACAGTAGCGACGATATATTAAACAGCGTTGCAGGAATGAAACATGTTAATTGATCATCGACCCAACGACAAAAATCCAAGCTGGCTCAGGTTACCAATCTCCATTGGAATGTTACTATTGATTCTATTCCCAGACAGACTGAAATACATCAATTTTGTGGCATTTCCAAAAGAAGGAGAAATTACACCGTGAGGGTATTGTTCCTGAGATTTAAGACTCTGAGTTCGGGTACATTCCATGGCCCTCTCCACATTTCTCCACTGAGTTCAGTGAAAGCCAATGAAATCACTTGAACTCTCTGGTGTTGAAATAGACTTGCTGGTATACTTCCGTTGAGCTGATTGTTTTGAATATCAATCATTCGCAAGCGAGGCAAGTGGCCAAGTCCATACGGGATGCCACCACGGAAGTTGTTGTTCCTAAGATTGAGCTCTCTGAGAAAGGATGAATTGGCCAAAGACGGGGAAATTGTGCTTTAAGTTGCAAATTAGGAAGAACCAAGGCCACAACTCTTTGCCTTTTGCAACTGCTAGTGACACCGAACTAAGAGTAAAAAGAAGCATTTTTGGTCCAATTATTGTTGGCCAAAAAATCACTAGGACTCGTAACAAGATTTTGGAAAGCTAGTAGAGCTTGTTGATCAGTCTCATTTGAGAAAGCAATTGATATAGTAGGAAGTTGAAGCAGAAAGAGAAGAATCAATAAGACAATGTTCTTCTTCATGTTGTTACTACTTATGTACTTGGAATGCAGATTGCTTCAAAGGGATTTGGAAGCTTGTTTTGCTTTTCAAATGTGTTATTCCTTTATATTGCAATTGGTGTTTGCTCCAGTCTTCACGGCAGAGCAACAAGTCTTACTCTTACCTTGAAAAAGTAGATACCACTATTTCCCAAGTCTTCACTAACATATCCCCACACGTTCTGTCACATTAAACATTCATTTCTTTCGTATGGAATGGTCCTTAAAATGAAAATTATTTGATAACATAATAAAATGTTGAATGTGTTCTATTTGATCTCTTTTTCCTATATTTATAACAGAAAATGGCCAAAAATACTCTGAACTATTCGAAATAGAGCAAAAATATCTCTCCTTAAGGCTTTGGCTAGAAAATACTCCTCTCTCTAACAGAAAAGAAAAGGGGCCAAAACAATCCCCGAACTATCAAAAATGAAGCAAAAATACCCCTTGGTTAGATTTTAGTTAAAAAAAAATACTAATACCTAAGATTTTGCCAAAAAAAAGAAAACCTCTCCCTCTTACGACAATGACACCATTCATGCTATGTGGACTAAAAGTGCCACATGATCAGTTCACGTGGAACCCCATTTAAGGATCCAAGATATTTTCTCCTCGGATTTTAGGTCCGACTAGCCTTTTCATGTCAAAAGGGACTGTCATTTCACTTGCAAACATCTCAGAAGATCGATCTCTAAATGATAATACTAATTCATTCTTGTTATGATCATCACCTTCTCCTCAAATTTGTTTCTCGAGTTCAATAGGATCTAAGTCTGCAAATTTTTTGAAGGTTCGAAGCTTGTATAGAAATTATTGTGCTCATGTTAGCAAAGTAACACAAAACATAAGCTATCATTTCAAGAGAAAATTCAATTGCAACTATAAACAAAGCTATTTTATTAAAAAAAATATAGTAACAATCTGGACTACTCAACATCAGATAAAAATTGATTGAAAGGTAAGTTGGGTTGAATTTTTCATGGAAGAGGCATATTTTAAATAATAACTTTAGTAAACATAATATGACATAGTCTGATTCTATAAAACCAAAAAAAAGTCAGTCAACTTTCATTAAGTTCAAGTGTCCACTTCTGAAATGGAAAAGTTGATTCGACTTGGATTATTTCCACAAAACTTTTGGTTTAAATTTCACAGCCACACACGCATGCTTTGTTTCCACAACCTTGACCTGACTACTTGCAAAATGATTTTTCCACAACATTGACTTGTCTTGACTTCAAGGAAAGATATATGAATGTAATTGTTGCAATATTACAACAATATATTAAGTATATGGAGTCCACAGAATTATTGTGTTATTAAAATCGGAAAATAAATAATAGGCAAATATTTGTCGAAACAAGGGATTACACAGATAAAGGCATAACAAAAAAAATTACATAGCTATATATTCATCATCAGATAGACCAAAAATCCTCAAGATGAAAGGTGAGCAGAATTAAGCCAACTCTGAAGATCGCTTAGTTAAGATTAGCATTCTTCAGTAATCATAGTCTTCGATTGAGAGATATCGTCACAAGAATGCCAATAACAAGCATATAAGCAGTTGAGGTTTTCACTTATTGCTGATTTATACCGTTTAGTAAAGGATTAACTATTTCATTGTATAAATCCTTGTATACTAGTCAATTAATGACTTCAAATGAACAGTAAGATAATGTATTAAGAAGTTAATTTTTTCATGATCTAGTAATGGATTTACTTGCACTTACATTTTTAGTACTTGATTTGTCAGCATATGTATAGCTTAACCTTGGACTGATAATAAAATACAGGGATATCAAAATTAAGTTGAATTTAAATTATATGCACTTAGGGTGTAAAAACTATTGAATTATGAGGATCTGGTCTTTCATTCATCTGCAAAACTCACCAAGTCCAACTAAGTATTCCATTAATTAGAGAATTGAATATATCAATTTGAAGAAACCGAAGGAATTTCTTAAAGAACTTGATGTCAAACAAAACAAGTTTGAGATATTTTGTGAGAATCAAAGAACCATCCATCTTTGCAAAAATGCCTCCTTTCATGCAAGGTCCAAGCATATCGATGTAAGATATCGTTGGATAACTGATGCATTGGAGAAGAAGCTGCTACAACTTCAAAAGATCCACACTAAAAAAGATGGATCGGATATGATGACAAAGATTCTGCCAAGGGAGAAGTTCGAATACTATCGAACAGCTGCAGGAATAACAGAACCCTCCATTTGTCAGGAGGGGGAGAATTGTTGAGTGGGTCCCTCCAAATGGAGGGCCCACACGCCATTTGATTTTCAAATGTGGCAACTAATGCAATTTGATTGCAAATTGGCAACATATACACGGTTGGTTGGTAAACTTTTTTTCTTTGTGTCAACAAAAGCAGGCAGTTGTTTGCCTACATAAAGGAGCTCTTCAGCTTCTTCAAAGAACAACAAGAGAAGGAGAGAAAAATGTAGAGAGAGCCACAGAGAGATAAAGAAAAATACATGGAGTATTTTTCTTCTGTGAGGTATAACATAGACTATAATAAAATAGTTTGTGAAGGAAAAATTAGAGTGTTTGCTTAGGAAATATTTTTTCCTAAAAGAAATAGTGTGTTCACTATTTTTGATATTTTTCTCTGAGAGCCCACTATTTGTAATAGTAGAAGAAATTGTACATTGTGCCTACTATTTGTAATAGTAGAAGAAATATAGCAGAAGTGTTGATTTGTGGACATAGCCCAAAAGTATTTGGGTGAACCACGTTAAAAAAAAAAAGAAGTGTTGAGTGGGTCCCTCCAAATGGAGGACCCACACGCCATTTGATTTTCAAATGTGGCAACTAATGCAATTTGATTGCAAATTGGCAACATATACACGGTTGGTTGGTAAAATTTTTTTCTTTGTGTCAACAAAAGCAGGCAATGGATTGCCTATATAAAGGAGCTCTTCAGCTCCTTCAAAAAACAACCAGAGAAGGAGAGAAAAATGTAGAGAGAGCCACAGAGAGATAAAGAAAAATATATGGAGTATTTTTCTTCTGTGAGGTATACCATAAACTATAAAATAAAATAGTCTGTGAAGAAAAAATTAGAGTGTGTGCT
>JAPFFP010044351.1:0-12484 GCA_026153255.1 Solanum medicagineum
TTGAAAGGATTGATGAAGGATTTTGATGTTTATTGCTTGACGGTGTTACTAAGTATCTATTGAAGCTTTTACATTGAATTTACTAGCATGTACCATTAAACACCCTCTAAGTGTTTGATAAAATGTCCAGATGTGATTTCTTGAGGAATTGAAGGTCCAAAGCATGAGATATGATATGAATGACTATATGATGATGAAAACAGCTTGTGCATATGATATATTCTATATAAAGTGTTGCATTAAACCATGCCCGAACCGGGTAACCTAGTTAAGGGGTTAGTATCTCAAACACCAGGGTAGTAGGTCAGATTGCCAGTAACCTAGTGAGGGGTTTGTACCTCATGCACCAGGGTGGTAGGTGAGATTGCCACTAACCTAGTTAAGAGGTTTGCACCTCACGCACCAGGGTGATTGGTGAGATCATCTTCAACCTAGTTGAGGGGTTTGTACTTCACACACCAGGGTGATGGGTGAGATCATCATCAACCTACCAAGGGGTTTGTACTTTGGAAATCTCTTTTGGTTTCTTCTAAACATATGGTATCCTATATGAGCACGAGTTACTTAAGTATGTTTTACTTAAGCATTGATCATACATGTCATATTGTTATATTATGCCTATTACCTATTGCTATGCATTTTGGTTATGATGCCTATCTCTTGTTGCATTGCATGCTACATACTTAGTACATTCGAACATATTAACGCATACTCTTGCCTACATGGTATCACCATGTAGGAACCGAAGACCAAGTTGATCATCCTCCTCCTCCACGTGGCTAGTTCGGTACTACTCAAGATAGTTGGTGATTCTTCCATTCCGAGGACATTTATCTATGTTTTTTAATTATGTATTGAGACACTCTACTTTATGTTCTATTTGACTATCAGGGTGAGCCCGATTGCTTTGTCTTGGTACCCACTCTTATGTATGTAGTAGAGGTGTTTCTTGGACATGTTATGTATCTATGATATGAGTTTTGACTCTTTGTTTCTTGATTATGATGTTATGCAAGCTTTCCCCTTAGTCCCTTTTGCCCCTATACTTACTCTTTATGTCTTTTATATGCTTTCGCAACCAATTGTGTGTAATGATAAGTTAAGATGCTTGTTTGGGGTTCCTTCGTGTTCCCCATTCGCCGTGTCACGTCTAGGCCCTAGGCTTGGGTCGTGACAGTATCCCTGTGAATAAACCACAGTTTTAGAGCATCTGAAGTAATTCACTTGACACTGAGAACTTAGCGTCTGCCAGTAATGGAGGCAACACTATAGCACCGGTAACGTCCATGGCCATAGGGTCCAAATGATATTGATTCCATCCGTAAGCATTTTCATTGAAGTCCCTAAGTTGTGGCCTGTTGTCCCTTTGTGGTGGATTCTCCACTCTTCCCACTTCCTCATCACTCATATTAATACCTTCCTTAATCGTGATATCCACATTCACTTGAGTTATTCTCCTAAATAATCGATGTATCTCCAAATTGATTGGACCAAAGGGATTGCCTTGGCTCCTTGTGTTGGGCATACAACCTAGTACTCCGTGCAAATAAAATCAAACAACAAAGATAAACATAAAAGTAAAATGCAAGAGAGTCTAGAAATTACTACTTGAACTAACTAATAGTGAGATCAAGTCAAGAACCTAGCCATATTCCTCGGCCACGATGCCATAAATTTTATGAAGTTCATGCTCCAATAACAAAGCTGTCGCAGTCAGCAATAAACCTAACCATAGACACATCAATCGAATCCTGTCGTCTACTTCCCTTTTCCTATTCGTCACTACCTTGGTCGGGATTGTGATGGTAGGTGTGGTTTGGTATTGGACACCACCAAATATCAATCAAATTTAAGGGAAATAAATAATACATGCAAAACCCCAATCAAATAAATGTACAAAATCTTGGTTATTTCAAGTCAACTTCTCATAGTTCCCACAACCCTAAGATATGGGTGCTTAGCTATAAATGGCTAAGGAAAAATCAACAACAATAAAACTAGAAGACATGTTGAGAGTTTACCCAAAACAATGAAGAACAATAACACCACAAGCTGCAAATTATAAGCTTGGATTAATGGATAATGAGTACAATGTGAGTTTTGTAATCCCCAAAAGTGGGTCTTCCAATTAAAGATGAGAATCTACACTAAATCCTAGAAAAGCCCTGAGAATATAAAAAGTTTTCTACAAAAAATTCAATGTCTGAGATCTACTTTCTAAAACCGTATCATTAAGTATTTATACTATCTACAATTTAACCCTTAAAAATAAAATAGAAAAGACAGTTGACAGTAGGTACAACATACAGATATGACGTAAGGTGACCTATGAGTCATAATCGAGGTCTCGTAGTCAGCATTTGACCTTTTGGACTTGATTGTTACGACCCACTGTTATGAGTCGTTGATTGCGCTATAAATTGTATGCTCCTCTCACAGTCTAGGCCTTCAGTTCTTGGTACAAACTTTTAGATTGTTTTTCTTGCTACGACACCACTTATTTGAGTCATAGTGAGACCTACGACTCATAGAGTGGCCTCGTAGACTTGACAGATTTCTGATTTTGCTCACTATTTCTTGCTACGAGATTATCCTATTACGCGTAGCTTCAGCTTCAATTTGTAGGATGGCTCGTATGTCCTGCAATTTAGTAAAAAATCTGTAACTATCTTCCAAAGTCATGTCAATCTATTTCTTTGCAATAACAACATAAAAATATCTAAAAATCATAAAAAGTCACATTAAGAACTCTTAAAATTCCTTGTTTTAGGCACCAAATGGGCTGTATTTTGATAGCACATCATTTGGGTTGACATGGTTGTTCATAATGTTACATCATGGGAATATCTTCAAAATATCCTTTTATCAGTATCTTAGAATTTTCTGGGGTTCATTCTAGTTCTTGATTTTTGCTTCCTAAAGTTTTTTGATTTTTAAATTTAGTTGATAGAGTAATGTTTAAATAATGAGATTAAGGGGTGGCTTTTGCTTAGAATCTGGGTACTAACGTTAGCAAGTAGTCCTTTTGGAGTTACTTTAGATGTTTAGGCCAATGTCAGCTAGTTGCCTTTTGGGGTTACTGTAGATGTTTAGTCCAATTTATTCTGTAATAGTACATGTGCTAGTTTCTAAACTTGATGCCATAAATTTTACCAAAAAGTCATCCATCAGTTACATTAGTCCCTTATCCCATGTTACTACTGCCTTAGAAGGTTTTCCCATTGCTTTTCGGACTTGACATTCATCATGTTTCTTGAAGAAGTTGATCAGTTTCATAAAAGGTGTAGAATTGAGCATTTAGGTTGCTGATCTTTCAAAGCTGACATGCTTGTTTTAGGTTGTGTAGCGTTATTCAATTTGTCAGTTGTCATTAATGACAGAATAAGGAATTCCTCTATTTTTGTTGGTTGTGGTGGGGTTTTCAGGCCAGAAGTATGAGAAGTTCTGGACATAGAGAATTTTCTTTGGTATAAGCACAAGTAAGGTCATTATATACATATGAAGAGTTCTTTTCATTTTTGCTGATGTTCAATATTTATAATGTAATTTCAGGCATAATGATAAACTCACATGTTAATCCCACCTTATTTGAGAAGAAAATAATAACCTTACCTCAAGAATGTAATCAACTTAAAAATTTCTAGTGACTTGGTAGTTCTACCTGACATCCCAAGGCATGAAAACAGAATGGGAAATCAAGAAATTTGTGGAAGGAATTTAGTTATTATTAGGAAATTTCACTATTAATATCATAAGTTTAGTTTGTTTTGGATTGCAAATATTTTCTTTTTTGATTTTTAAAAGACTTCTCCATTTATAAGATTATACGAAAAAGTTAAAGAGCAGCAATAATCAAAGTGAAGAAATTATCCAACACTTTTAGAGTCATCTGCCTAGTGTTCTGGAATTTGGACATAGAGTTGTAAACATTGCAAATATATGTTTAGGATCTAAAAGGATTGTTGAACTTGGTTGGACGTGATGTGAGAATGATGTGAATTGTGTAAGGGCCCATTGCCTCTCTTTGGTTCCTGGCATTCCTTGTCATTTCATATAGTTGTATGTCATATTGTAGTCTGTTGTCTGCCTATGAGTTACAACAAAATGCATGCTTGAGTTTCTTTACTTAAAATTACATGCAGTGCAAGAGGAAATCACACAAAGCTGGTTCGTATTCAACACTTTCCTTGTTAAGGAGGGAACTACGAGAAGGAAATTTGCAATCTATTTTAGGAGGATCTTCTCGTATGATTTCCTCAACTAGTGCTGCACCAGATCCATTACTGTCATCTTTTATTTTGCCAATTGCTGATGATTTTGTGAGTGCTCAAAAGTCTTCTTCTGCTGAAACAATATCCGGCAAGACAATTTCAATTGAACGAGTCTCAGAAAGGTCTGTAATATATCTTTTATTTTTTTCTAGTAAATTTACAAATTCGTATGTGAAATTGGCTGCCAACTGCCAACATGTATAGTATACATCCGAAATATTTGAAGTTATTTTAGGGAAAGAAGGGCATACATTCGTTGATGATTCTTCCTTGATATGAATTTTCTTTCTGAAAAGGCACAAGAGTTGAACTTAGCTGTAGTTAGTGTTTGTACTCATATGATGATAACTTTTATATATCTATTGGTGACTATTGCACTCAAAACTCACTTTTTAGTTTCTTGTTCGATTGCTACAAACACACAAGGATGGCAAAACTAAACCTAACCAGTCCAACCCGTTTAAGATTGGGTGGGTTAATAACCCGTCCATTCATTAACTCAACCTATCTCAACCAATCCGCCAACATATATCATATACATGCAAATATTTGAAGATCTTTTAGGGGAAAAAAGGGCATACATTTGTTGATGATTCTTCCTTGATATGATTTTTCTTTCGGAAAAGACACAAGAGTTGAACTTAGCTGTAGTTAGTGTTTATACTCCTATGATGATAACTTTTTAGATCTATTGGTGAATATTGCACTCAAAAATCACATTTTAGTTTCTTGTTTGATTACTACACACACACACACAATGGTGGCAAAATTAAACCCAACTGTCCAACCCGTTTAAGATTGGGTGGGTTAAAAATCCGCCCATTTATTAGCTCAACCTATCTCAACCCAATCCATTTCAGCCCATTTAAAATTGGGTTGATATGCAATCCAAATTGACTCGAAAGTTGTCTTGTCAAAATATTTTATTTTTTTAAGTTGATATGTTTTATATAACCATAATAAAGAACAATATGATTTTATTAAATACTAAAATATTGTTCTTATGGATTTTTTAGACAAGGGTTCCCAGGAAACAACTTCACTACCTTGTGAGGTAGTGGTAAGGTCTGCGTACATTCTACCCTCTCTAGACCCCACTTGTGGGATTCCACCAGGTATGTTGTTGTTGTAAATACTATAATATTGTAAAAGAACAAATAAAATAAGTAAGACTTAGTGAAATTAGGTTAAGTTGGATTTCGATTGCTCTATAGCCAATTAATCCACCCAATTTGACCCAAGAAAATTCGGATTGGGTTGGGTATTCACCCATTTGTTGTTTGACACATTATGATCCATCTAATTTGATCCAATCCCGCCAATTACCACCCTCACATGCACACAAATTAGGGTTTGGGGAGTGTAGAGTGTATGCAAAACTTAGCACTATCATTGAGATAAAGAGACTATATCTTAAAGACTCTACACAAATGTATCTTGCCCCAAAACAAAAAAAGACAAAAAGAAAAAAGCAATAGATACGGAAATAAAAAAACAATAGACATAAAATAACAGCTAAAGTGAAGAGCAATGTCAAATTCTACAATAACAAAAATTAAAAAATAATAAAAAAGCAATCACAAAAGCATGGAAAATCCTATAATAAACCTAAAATCATCACAACGTAAGACAATATTCTATCCTTACTAACTTTCTACCCTAATACGGGACCTCCACTCCTTTCTATCTAAGGTCATGTCCTCGGTGATATGAAGTTGCGCCATATCATGTCTAGTTATCTCTCCCCAATAATTTTTTAGGTCTACACCTATCTCTCTGTATAACTCTAAATCTAACCTCTCGCAACTCCTAATTAGGGCGTCAATACACCTTCTATCACATGTCCAAATCATTACAGTTTCGCTTCTCTCATCTTGTCTGAGGCCACTTTCACCTTCTCTTGAATAACCTCATTAATAATCTTGTTACTCCTAATGTGTCCACATCTATTTTAGCATCCTCATCTCCATAACATGCATCTTCTGAACGTTTTGAGTTTTTGACTGGTCATCACTCCACCCTATAGAGCAAAAGATAGTCTAACCACTATCCTATAGAACTTACCTTTAATTTTATGTGGTATCTTCTTATCACACAATACTTTAAAATTAGGCCTCTATTTCATTCATGCTTCCCAGTGCGTGTATGACATCATCGTCGATGTCTCCACTACTCTGCATGGTGGACCAATGATACTCAAAGCTTTCTCTCTTGGGAATAAGTTGAAGTGGCAAGCCTCACTTTCATATTCACATCATCCATTGCAATACTAAATTTGCACTCCAAGTATTCTGTTTTTAGTCCTGTTCAATTTGGACCCTTTGCGCTCCAGAGTTTGTATCCAAATCTAAAACCTACCATAAACTCTATCTCGTGTCTCATCAATTAGTACTTTGTTATCTGCAACTAGCATACACTATAGAGCCTCTTCTTTAATAGATCGTCTCAGCTCATCCATCACCAAGGTAGAAAGAAAAGGGCTCAATGCATATTCTTAATGTAGTCCCATCTCAATAGGAAAATGCATTGAGACTCCTCCTTCCATTCTAACCCGAGTCTTAGCTATATCATACATATTCTTTACCACCCTAATATACATCATCGTGACATATCCTCCAGACACCCCTAGAGGACATCACTTAACACACATTTATAGGCATTTTCAAGATCAATGAATACCATATGAAGGTCCCTCTTTCTTTCCCTACATTTCTTCACCAGTCTTTGCATAGGATGGATTACTTCAATATTTAATTGTCCCAATGTGAAACTAAATTGATTCTCTAAAGTGGGCATTCCTCTCCTCACCCTTATCTCGACCACTCTATCCTCAACATTCATTATGTGGCTTAGCAATTTGACACCCTTATAATTGTTACAGTTTGGAATCATTGTATTCCACCTCTATTGTTACAGTTTGGCATCTTGTACACTGGAATCATTGTATTCCACCTCTATTTGTCAGGCATCTTAGCTGTTTTCAAAATCACATTAACCAACCTAGTCAACCACTCTATACCTACCACGTCAGTGCTCTTCCAAAATTCCATTGAAATTGCATCAAGTTTGATAGCTCTTTCCTGCTCATGCTACTAATAGCATGTCTAACCTCTCAACCCTAAAATACCTGTAGTATCCAAAGTCTCATAGACTATAAGAGTGTGTCAAATCGCTCAACACAATGTCTCTTGTCTCCTTTTGTGATTAAGAATTTATGGAAGTATGCTTGCCACTCTACTTAATAGAGGCCTCATCCACCAACATCTCAGCTTTCTCATCTTTAATGCACTTTACATGATCTAATTTGCGAGATTTTCTCTTTATCTCTTTCACGAGCCTATACAATTTCTTATCCCCGCTATTATCCCCTTGTTCAACATGTAAGCATTCAAAAGTTGTTGTCTTAACACTTGTTACCATCGACTTTGCTTTTATCTTGGTGTCTTATATATAAGTCTTTACTTTTCATTCTCATTCACAAACTCCAGCCATGTCATATAGATAGCCTTCTTAGCTTCCATTTTGCCTTGACCTTCTCCATTCCACCACCAATCTCCTTGATGACCACAAAAAATTCAATTTCAAAATGCCAAGAATCTTAGTAACTGCTTTTCTAATACAACTAGAAGTTATGTTCTACATGTCGTTCACATCCCTGCTACAAATCCCAGCCCCTAAATCAATCAACTTATCCCCCATCCCCCTAGAAAGGACATGAGTCAATCCCCATATCTAATTCTCAATTGATCATGAAGGGTCTTCTTCCTCTTATCCATCTAAATCTCAAGGGCCATCACCTAAATCCTATGTTGGATAGTAATATTTTCACCTGGAATAACCTTGCAATCCTTATAAAGGCTTCTGTCACCCTTCCAAAGGAATAAGTAATCTATTTGAATCTTAACTGCCATGCTACGAAATGTAACCAAGTGTTTCCCTCTTTGAAAACCATGAGTTAGAAATAACCCAGTCAAAGGCTTTAGTAAAATCCAGGATTGATGACCCACCTTTGTTCCTTTCCCCAAAACCAAAGTCTCCATTAACATTATCAAACTCGTTAGGAGTTATACCGATATGACCATTAAAAGTCTCCATCGATGGAATTTCTTTGATGACCAAAATACTTCTCACTACCTCATGCAATTACTCCAAAAAGATCTTTTTTACTTCCCCATCCAAACACACTTGAGGCGCATAAGCACTAATCATGTTCATAATAAGCCTACCGATAACTAGCATAGTCGTCATCATCCTATCAAAAGGGGCAACTGTAGGGTCATGGATTATATGGTCCCTTACAGGGAAGTTTGTAGAGCTAGTGAAGAGTCTTAAGAGGAGAAAGATTAACATAGCTTGTGTTCATAAGACCAGATAGGTTGGTACCAAAGATTAAGATGTGGATGACTCAATCCCCTTATCTAATTCTCAATCGATCATAAAAGGGTCTTGTTCCTCTTATTCCTCTAAGTCTCCAGTTCCATTACCAAAAGCCTATCTTGGATATTAATATTTTCACCTGGAATAACCTTGCAATCTTACAAAGGCCTCTATCACCCTTCCAAAGGAATAAATAATCTATTTGAATCTTAGCTGATGTGCTACGAAATATAACCAAGTATTTCCCTCTTCGAAAACTTTGAGTTAGAAATAGCCAATTCAAATGCTTTAATAAGATCTAGGATTGATGTCCCACCTCCGTTCCTCTCAGCAAAACCAAAGTCTCCACGAACATAATCAAACTTGTTAGGAGTTATGCAGATATGACCATTAAAAGTCTCCATCAATGGAAGTTTTTTTGGTGACCGAAATACTTCTCACTACCTCATCCAATTACTCCCAAAAGAGCTTTCTTACTTCCTCATCCAAACACACTTAAGGCACATAAGCACTAATAATGTTCATAATAAGCCTACCGATAACTAGCATAGTCGTCATCATCCTATCAAAAGGGGCAACTGTAGGGTCATGGATTATATGGTCACTTACAGGGAAGTTTGTAGATCTAGTGAAGAGTCTTAAGAGTAGAAAGATTAATATAGCTTGTGTTCACAAGACTAGATGGGTTTGTACCAAAGCTTAAGATGTGGATGATTTTAAATTATGGTACTCAATTTACAGTTATCTCTTCTGTTTGTTGGTATATTTACAAATATTTTACAATATCAAATATAACTTCTGTTTGATTGACACAATGCATCAAATTCAGTATTTCATGGGAAGACCAAACACGGTGGATTGACTGGCATTATGCATTAAATTCAGTATTTTATGAGAAGACTAAACACATTGAGGTTGATTGTCAATTTTGTAAAGTCGAGTGATCAACTTGCAGATATCTTACCAAGCTCTTTATATGTCATGGTACTAATTACATTTGTAACAAGCTAGGTACATATGACCTGTATGCATCAACTTGAGGGGGAGTGTTAGAATAGGAATAAAAAAAAGAATAATATATACAATCCTAATTAGAGTAGGAATAGGGTTAACAATCTACAAAGCAAGAGCTTTGGTTTCCAATACTTGCTCTTCTTCCACACTGGCAGTTTCCTTTTTAATACTTTATTTTCATGTAGTGCTTTTTTGTCCTCTTTAACTTATTCTTTTCAAAGTAGTTTTGATTTTAGAGTTTCTTTTGATATCAATATAGTTTAGACATTGTTTTGAAGTTTCTATTCTAAAAATATATTCTATTTGTATTATAATGTGTATCTGTGATTTGTTTTCTGGTTTTAAGTTTTTAAAGAATAACTTTATGCGTTGTGATTTTAATTTTTTGAATTATTAAGAACTTGAATATCATTTTTCAACTTCAAGCATATTTTATTATTGTGATATTATAGGTGTATTACATCTTTCACTTTTTCAAGTGAGAAAAAAAATTCTTTTATAATGTTCATTAAGTTGTTAGTATGTTTAAATAGATACATACATTTTCTAAAACAACAATAACAACATACCTAGTGAAATCCCACAAGTGGGATCTAGGGAGGGTAACATATATGCAAACCTTACCACAACCTCACAGAGATAGAGAAGTTGTTTCCAGAAGACCCTCATCTCTAAAATATGTGCCTCAAAAGCAGAAAATACTAGATATGAAGAAATCAACTTGAGTGGAAAGCACATGATAAATTTATAAATAAAATAAAAGTAACAAAATAAATGAGGGACAATAACAACACAATATATAAAGACACGACTAATCCTACTAACTTACTATATCACAAGACACGACATTATCCTACCCTTAACAGTCTACTAACTTTCTACCCTAATACATGACACACGACCTCCACTCCTTTCTCTTTAAGGTCATGTACTCGGTGATATGAAGTTGTGTCATATCTTGTCTAATTACCTCCACCAATACTTTTTCAATCCACCTCTACCCTCTATGTAACCCTTAAATCCAACTATCGCACTCCTAACAGGAGCGGCAACACTTCTTCTCTACATATGCCCAAATCATCGAAGTCTCACTTCGTTCATGTTATCTGTCAGAATGGCTGCCTCTAACTTCTCCTAAATTATCTCATTCCTAATCTTATTACCCCTGGTATGTACACACATCCATCTCATCATCCTCATATCCACAACTTGCATCTTCTAAACATATGAGTTTTTGACTAGCTAACAGTCCACCCCATATAGCAAAGATGGTCTAACCACCATTCCGTAAAACTTATCTTTAAGCTTAGGTGGTATTTTCTCATAACATAATACTCTCTAGAGGCAAGCTTCCATTTCATTCATACTGCCCTAACACGATATATGACATATCATTGATATCCCTAATACTTTGAATGATGGACCCAAGATATTTAAATCTTTCTCTCTTAGGAATAGATTGAGTGGAAAGTCTCACTTCAGTGTACACTTCATCCCTTGCAACACTGAATTTTCTTTCCAAGTACTTTGTCTTGGTCCTGCTCAATTTGAACTTTTTGGATTCAAAGTATGTCTCCAAACTCCTACCTATCATTAACTTTATCCCGAGTCTCATGAATTAGTACTATGTCATCTACAAATGCATGCACTATGGAACCTCTTCTTGAATAGACTATGTTAGCTCATATATCACTAAGGCAAAAAGAAAAGGACTCAGCACAAATCCTTGATGAGGTCTCATCTCAATATGAAAATACTTTGAATCTCCTCCCACTGTCCTTATTTGAGTTTTGGTTTTGTCATACATGTCCCCTATCATCCTAATATACTCTATTGGAATACCATATGAAGTCCCTCTTTCTTTTCTTATATTTCTCCACTAATCTCTGAATAAGATGATTTGCTTCAATAGTCGATCGCTTTGTCATGAATTCGAACTGATTGTCAGAAATAGATACTCCTTTTCTCATCGCCATCTCTATCACTCACTTCCATACCTTCATAGTATTGCATAGCAATTTGATAACCCCATAATTGTTAAAGTTTTAGATATCACCGTTCTTGTACAATAGAATCATTGTACTCTTCCTCCATTCATCAAGCATCTTAGTAGTTTTCAAAATAACATTAAATAGCCTAGTCAACCACTCCATACTATCCTTGATTGTGCTCTTCCAAAAATCCACCGAAATCTCATCGGGTTCGATCGATCTCCCCTTGTTCATCTTACTAATAACAAGTCTAACCTCGTAATCTCTTAAACGCTTGCAGTAACCAAAATCTCGATGACTATCATGGTGCTCCAAATCACCTAGCTCAATATCCCTGTCCCTTTTTTCATTTAATAATTTGTGGACGTAACCTTGCCACCTTTGCTTAATGGAAGTATCATCCGCCAACACCTCACCATCCTCACCATCCATATACTTGATGCATTTCACTTGGTCCAAGTCGTGAGCTTTTGTATATTTCATGAATCTATACAATATCTTGTCACTAACTTTTTCTCCTCGCTCGAAATACAAAAGTTCAAAAGTTGTTGTCTTAACACTTGTGACCGCCGACTTCGCTTCTATCTTCGCCTCTTATAGATAACCTAGAGCCATCATTTTTCCTCCTTATTCATACACTCCAAACACTTTGTATAGACAACTTTCTCTTTTTTATGACAAGGGGAACCCCCAGCCACTACATTTGGGTGTGCACTAATGTCGCCCAAGTTACAGCTCCTTTATAGAGGATAAAGCGGTCGCTGTCAAGATATATAACCTAACCAAAGTTAGGGTTGATCTCACAGGGAATACGTAGACTTAATAAAATCG
>JAPFFP010044352.1:0-12484 GCA_026153255.1 Solanum medicagineum
ACTAGTGCATGGTTTCATTTGAGTTGTTATTTCATATAAAGTATTTGCTGCCTTACATATTCAATACATTATCTCGTACTGAGTCCCTTGCGGGGGACTTGCATTTCATACTGCAGGTACAGGTGCTAGTAGATCTCCCCATTAGAGTCCAGGACATCCAGCTGCTATTGCCAAACTCCAGGTTATTCTGGAGCTTTGTGCCTGTCTAAAGCTTATATGGTTGTATTGTATAGTTATTCGAGACGGGGCTTGTCCTGAACCTTATTTGATACTTTTTATTATCTAGAGGCTTTGTAGACTATGTAAATTAAAGTGTGGTCATGTCTCGTACTTCAGACACCGGGGGCCCCACGGCCTAGTCATATGCATTTTCTTTTGGCTTGTATTACTGTTTACTTGCATAAAGGCATATTAAATATAGAAATCCATTTTAAAATGTATAGAAAGTGCATAGATATAGGTTGGTTCTCCCAAGACTTATGGGCAACGGGTGCCGGTCCGCCCTAACGGGACTTGGGGCGTGACATGAAGCCTCTATCATTACTATGTTGTGCTAATGACATACCCATGGCTACCTCAATCAAAATAAAAGACAAGCAATTCTAAACTCTAAAGCATGATGAAGAGTAATAAAATGAATTCTCCGAACTTGGGAAGGCTCACCAATCTGCTAAACACTCGAAGGTCCTTAACGATTCACCTGCTGATGACCTCTATCCTGTGTATCTACATCATAATACGGTGCAGTCCAAAAAGGGATGTTAGTACTTGGAATGTACTGGTGTGTAAAATAGTTGAGCACAAAAAAAACAGGTAGAATAATATAGGAACAACAATCGACTCGAAATAATAACAATCAACATTTCAGATATGTATCTAAAGCAAGAATAAAGAGTAAACAAATGACCTATCAACCAATCAACTCATCAATCAAATCAGACTCATCTCAGAGGGACTCATCTCAAAGGAACACAAGTCAACTCTTCTCATCATATCTCGTCTCATCTCATCTCGACTCAGATTGCTTAGTTTGGGAACTTCATGGGAGTTTCTCTTATCCGACAATAGTCACTTATGAGCTAGTGACTGTACAATAAGTTGCCGTTGTTGCCACAACCGTCCCACACTTGTCAGGTAGGGGACAAATCAAATCTACCAGGGACCTCAGCTATCTGTTAAAGTTAAGTCCTCTATTGTTTCAGAGACTCTATCTAGAGGGAACCACAATAAGACGTGATGGTTCTAATCCTCACCTACACTTGGCTATGCAGTTTGATGAGTGCGAGTTTGACTAACTCTTACTCTTTCGGTGCTCGATACTCCTACCATGACTCAATGCTCATAAAACAATTCATCCAGTCAATACATCTCAATTGACTCATCTCATCTCAGCCTTATAAAGGCTCTCACCATTCAATCAAACCATCTCAATCAACCTCATGGAGGCTAATCTTTCAATCAGTCTCATAGAGACTCTAATCATCTCATCAATCAACAGCTCAAGGGTTTGAACAATGATTAGGGAACAATCAAATAGACAAATCATTAGAGTTCATTTATGGAGACTCAAAGGACTATCAAGTTCTATCAACTCATCATCATTCTCACAGCTCAATCTCAATCTCAATCACAATCACAATCTCTATCAACATTCTCAAATCAAGGCTCTAGACTTAATCCCTATCTCCTTTCATGAAATCTTTAAGAAATATTAAGTAGGGTTTATGCAATAATTCATGTAAAACATTCTATTCAAGAAACAAGTTTATGATGATCAACAATATGTGAAAATAAATAAATTTAATATAGTTTTCAAAAATACAATCAAGAAAATCATGCAAATAGACTCAAGAACCTTCAATCAACCATCTAAAACCACCTATGGGACACATGAGAGAACAATCTCATGTTTTTATTTAGCCTTACATACCTGGGATCAAAGCTCTCCAATCACCCGTCAAGAATTCTCCAATCTTACGTTCTTCTTTCTTCTCTCTCAAGCCATATCTTTCAAGTATAATGAAGGACTTAGAATGGGGTTTTTGACCCTATTTACTCATCAAAACGACCTAGATGGGTCGTGATTTACGTTTACAAGAGGTGGAGAAAAGTCTAGAATGCCCCTCAAAAGATTACAATTTTTAAACTTGGTGAAACAGTGGGTCGCAGACCTGTCGCTCATATGTTTATTTCAGAAATTAATCCCGTCGAAAAATTAAGAAATATATAAGTGTAGGTGCGCGTTAGGTCTATGTCGTAGAGTTGTCGCGTACCCTCACTGTTTTGGGTACGCGATAGGTCCACCTCCCGACCCTTTCACGTACCCTTATTATTTTGGATCCGCGATATGTCTGCGTCATGGCCCTGTCGCATACTCTTACAGTTTTGGTAAATTTTGTGAACATAAATTTTTTACCCGATTGCTCTTAAATCGGCTTGAGACTATTTTCTGACTCGATTTTTCGTGTTGATCGCAATTCTGGTCTCGAATTTTCCATATGAGCTTGGGAAGATGCGCTGCACGCACTTCTCCGTTCTAGGAGTATTTAGATAATTTTATCAGGTGTGACACAGAAGTTGCGATATTACCTCTCAGCAGATACGACATATTTGATCTCAAGAATTGATCCTTTGAAGTACATTTTACAAAAGCCCATGCCCACAGGTAAACTGGAAAAGTGGCAGATATTGCTGAGTGAATTCGACATAGTCTATGTCACATAAAGGGTGGTGAAAGCACCAACATTAGACGATCATCTGGCAGAAAATCCAGTGGATGAATAATACAAGCCTCTGAAGACTTACTTTCATGATGAAGAAGTAGCCTTTGTAGGAGAAGATATCTTTGAAGAATACAATGGTTGGATTATGTTCTTTGACAAAGCCAAGAATCTCAATGGGTCAGGCATTGGAGCTGTTTTGGTTTCACCAACAGGTCAACACTATCCAGCCTCAGCAAAACTCAGATTTCATTGCTCCAACAACATGGCTGAGTATGAGGCCTGCAGCTTAGGTCTTCAATTAGCCATCGATTTGGATGTCCAGGAGATTTTGGTAATAGGGGACTCAGATTTGTTGATCCGCCAGGTACAAGGTGAATGGGCGGCAAGAAATCGAAAGCTTCTACCATATTTGGATTGTGTACAAAAGCTTTGCAAAAGGTTCACTAAAGTGGAATTCAAGCACATCCCACGAATCCAGAATGAGTTTGCAGATTCTTTGGCCACATTATCTTCCATGATTCAGCACCCTGATCAGAATTACATCGATCCTATTCGCATTCATATGAATGAGCAGCCTGCATATTGCTTTCATGTGAAAGAAGAACCAAACGGAAAATACGATGATATCCAGGGATACCTGAAAAATGACAGTTACCCAGAGAATGCGACAAAAGTACAAAAGTGCATGATTAGGAAGTTAGCAAACCAATTCTTCTTAAACGGAGAAGTCCTATATAGGAGGACTCCTGATTTGGCTTTACTGAGGCGCGTTGGAGCCAAGGAAGCATCTAGACTTGTAGAAGAAGTTCATACGGGAACATGTGGTCCTCACAAGAACGGCTTTACCCTCGCAAAGAAGATCCTCAGGTAAGGCTATTTTTGGTTGACCATGGAAACGGACTGCATACACTATGTTCACCAATGCCAGACTCATGCAGACATGATCCGAGTTCCTCCCAATGAATTTCATGTTACTACTTACCCTGGCCTTTCACAGCTTGAGCATGGGTGTTATTGGTCCATTGAGCCAACAATATCAAACGGACACAAATTTATTCTTGTGGCAATTGACTACTTCACCAAATGGGTTGAGGCCACATCTCACAAATCTGTCACCAAGAAGGCTATCGACGATTTCATCAAGAACAACATCATTTGTCGATTTGGGGTGCCTGAAACAATCATCACCAATAATGGTGCCAATCTCAATAGCGATCTGATGAGGGAGGCTTGCGAACAATTCAAGATCAACCATCGAAATTCCACCGCATATAGGCCCCAAATGAACGGAGTGGTAGAAGCTGTGAATAAGAACATCAAAAGGATACTACCGAAAATGATCAATAATCCTCATCATCTTATCGAAAAACTTATGGTCTGAATGGGAATTTGCATCATGCCCATGAACTATTTCGCTATTTAATATGTGTGCCCTAACTATTTTATCTAGTGGTTTAAAAGAATTTGTGGACTCTTGCACATTCCACCCGTCACTCCAAAGATACACCTCTTGTTCTGGTTACCGAGTATCGCGAACATTTTGTTTCTCTTTGGCATCGTTTGTTTTATTCGCTTGTCCTCATTTTTTTTCAACACCGTAATCATTTCATCACCCTGACCTTTCCAATTCAAGATTACTATTGTTCCTACTTCAAATTCGCACCGTTAATTTTATTTTTAGGAATTTCATTCGTTCCTAAATTCAAAACTATACACAACCTGATTCTTTTATAACCAGAGATATGTAGGCGACTTGAAACCGAAGTCTCAGCTGTAATATTTTTTCACAACTCCTTTTGTTCTATTTGGTCCCTTCGATAATATTTCATCGGTCGAACAAAATCGGCTACTCCGTCAACTTTCTTTGCTCAAAAATTCATCATTCATTCTCGAGCAAAGAAGGGACAACTGTTGACACTCAATTTTGACCGGCCTATACCTTCTTCGGATTGCCATTTGATTAAATATGTATTGTTAAAGTTATTTAAATAAATAAACTTATCTCCAATTTTGTCCAACAGTCACATATTTTAATATATTTTTGTTATATTTTTTTAAAAAGATTATTATTTTGTTTACTTATTATTATTATTATTATTATTATTATTATTATTATTATTATTATTGTTATTATTATTATTTTTAATAGTAATAATATTTGTTATCGATATTATTTACTTTCAATTTTTTTTACTTAATATTATTTTCAGTCTCATGTTATAATGTTCACCAGTTTATTTTATTAATATTTTAATGTCAAAAAATAATATTTCTTATTTTTATATAATTATTATATATTACGTATCTTTCTTTACGTAAAAATTATTATTTTAAAATATTATTTGCGTACATATTATAATTTAATTTTCTATCCCAATTTGTTCAATTCGTAGCCCTTTCTATCAAATTCATTTCAATTCTTGTCAATTTCTATGAAAATTATTTTAATTCTAGCCCATGCTTTACAAACTTTTTCAATTCTAACTTAAATTGGGTCAATTTGTGGCCTACTTTTAAATTTCAACTCAATTTCATTCGAGTCAAATCCGGATACCCGTTTCCTGATTCAGATCTGACCCATACGTTCAAGATTCAATCATAACCATCCATCAAATATGAGTAACGGTCAAGATCTAATATCACTCTTTTCCTAAATTAACCCAAAACCCCAATTCTTGACTCATTTTCCCCTATCCTCTCTCTTGACCATGAGAGAGCCGCCATGACTCTTTCTTCCTCATTACTCGCCGTCCAAACCCCACCACCAACAACCTTCGTCGGAATCACCATGGAAGTCGACATCCACCATGGCAGCACCTGTTCTCCGCTCTTCTCCGAACACACTCGCCCCCTCTCTCTCTACACTTGTACCCACCAGTGAAAACCAAAAACAACCCCTTTCGAAGTCCACAGACCTGTCGTCTCTCTCTCACTGTCTCTTTTTCACCGAAAATCAAACACCAGCGACACAACCTACCTCGCCCATCAACTATTTACCTTCGCTGTCTCTCCCTCCCTCTCATCACCGGTGAAACCCCACTTCATCTCTCCTTTTCTCTCCTTCAACAGTTGACCAAACGAATCCTTTTGCCACTTTCTCCTCCTCTCTTCTACGTCGGAAAACCCCAAATTAGCAACCAAGATCTACCGCAAACCAGCCCCCAAGATGCCACAAGACTCGCCCAAAATCACCACCAACAACACGAAATCAGCCTCCATCTTCTGTCTGAAACCCCCTGAACAACCAGTCAAAAAAAAGGCTAATCAACCAAAACTCAGGCAACCATCACGAATCTACTCCAGCCAAAACAATAAGAAAGCATTTTGGGTCTCGAAATGTCTGGATACGGTTTGATCTTAATTTATTTACTTATTTTCTTTATTTATTGGACATGAGTAATTAAGATCTCCTCCATATGCTTTGGGTCTGTCAATTTTTTTTTCTATTTGTGTCTAGATAGTTCTTAAGGTTTGGTTTACTTGTTGATTCAATATTCCCATGGAAAATTTTGATTTTGTAATTGGAGTTGCTTGATTTCGGGCATAATTAGCTTGATATCTCTAATTTTCTTGATTCAATATTCCGTTCCTTGATTATCTTGATAGATAATTTTCACCCATACGTTTATGGTAGATTTTTGATGTCATTATATTATTTCTTTTCTTATTTGATTTTTGGACTATTGGCCACCCTATTTATCTTATGGTAGATTTTTGCATAATTTTAGGTGTTAAAATTCTTACGTACTAATGTGAATATATTGAGTTTACGTGGTAAATGTCTGACTGAATACATTGCGTACATGGCTATAAGTATGAGTTGTTATTACTTGTTTTATTTAAATTTTTATTACCCAAGTTTTGTGATTATTGATTGATTGATCGCCTTTAATTCTTTATCAGTTAAAAAGGAAATTTTTTTTCGATATGTTGATTACTTCAATTGTGTGATTAGAGCCACAACTTGATCCGTTTATTAAATTTTAGTCACTTAATTATTTAATTGATTGATTCTGACCGGTTTAAAAGAAAAGAATTTTATGTGATTGTGTAATTGATTTTACTTGATTTACTCTTTTCCTCACTATATAAAGAGAGCTCTAGCTTCACTTCTGATCATCTCTTCTATGTTCTTTTGAGTTTGAAGCTGGCTTTTGGTTCAAGGAATTGTTGAAGCTAACTGGTAAGTCTCTACTTTTTTCTCTCTTTCAATCATAAATCTTATCAATGCTACTTTTACTTGCACTAGTTTTTTTTTTTAGTGTTTCAGTCCTTTTTTTAGTTTCTTGCAATGAAGAGTTCACTTGGGGGATAAATTTGAAGGAGAATTTGTCACGACCCAAAAATTGGGCGTGATGGCACTCGTCTTAACCCACCAAGACAAGTCAGCCTACAACCCCACTATAACATTAGATTTCTGGAATTATATAAAAATGAAAATTCAATTGCGGATGATAAGTCAACTTAATGAAATTCCCCCAAAATCTGGTTGTCACGTGCACAAGCTTCTAATGTATTACAATAGATTCGAAAGAAAATACAAGTACCAAATGATATTGTCTCTATAATAGAACGAAATTATAAATAGAAGTAAGAAGTCAGCTGGGATGACAAACAACTACCTCTCACAATCTCCACGGGAAGTTTCGGAAAAGGAAGAGTGGAGAGTATATCACGATGATCCGGGCTCGCAACCTACAAAAAATTGTTGTACCAAGAGGGGTGAGTACCAGACACACGGTACTCAGCAAGTAAACTGCTAGACATAAAATTAAGTAGTATAGAATGCATGTACCCCCAATACTTCAACCAAACCCTCACAACTATAACCTACATAAGATCATTCCAGCATAGCAGTTCACAATGTACATAGCAGATAGCTCAATAACCACAACAATTATTATATATCAACACCATCAGGGATCAAGGGCATCTATCACAAGGTTCACAAAGCACTCACATATTTATAAATGATAATGAGATATAATGCAATGCAATGCAATGTCACGTAGAATCATGCATGTCTATCGTAGTGATACACATCTGCTGATCATAAACATGCCTCAGTCAAAACCCATAGGGGCCACACATGGACCATGTATCTATCGCGGCGTGCGACACGACCCTCGAATATGGTACATCTTCTTTAATTCTCATTCTTTTCTTAGTCCACTGAATACTTGTCACAAAAGTCAATGCAAATAGGCATGGTTACACAATAAAGAGAAATTGACTCATGTAATACGATGCACAATTCACATCTACATAGTTTGGTACAATATCAACACTAGCGCAATACCTCAAATTATTCCCAACACCTTACGCAAGAAGCACAAGATTCTATATACTTAACAAAGGTTAAGAAATTCACTTGCCTTTGCCAAAGACAATCAATCAAGCACTTGAGCCTTCCCCTTCCGAATGGAATCCGTATCACCACAATCTAGTCACATAAATTATTACAGCTCAACTTATCTTTGATCCATCAAGATAATTTCGTCATAATAATATTTTCATAATAAAGTACTTAAAATTATACAAAAATAACTTATTTGTATAAATATCTTACTATAAAAGATTTAGAAAGTAAAAGCAACTTACAATAAAGTTGTCGAAGCTCTACGCAATAAAGCACCTCCATTTAGCTTGATATAACTCTCAATTATTATGAAAACAATATATATATATTTTCCGTTCCTAACTTATTTTCTGGACATTTGAGCAGATTGTAGCCTCTTATATAGAGGCTCCAAAGTGGCATCTTACAGTAATTGGGCATTAAAATAATGCAAAGTGGAGCACTAAAAGAAAGGGAAAAAAATGGAGCATTAAAAGAAATAATGGAGCAGTAATGGGGCACTAAGGAACAATGGAGCATTTCAAGAAATAATAATAATAATAAAAAAAAGAAGATAGAGGGAAAAGGTCGTTGCATTATCCACCACTAGAAATCATGTTCGTCCTCAAACATAAATTAAAAGAGAGTACGTGAAGTTTCAAAAAGATGAGGATGTATAGCACGCATTTCAGACTATGTCTCCCAAGTTGCCTCTCTAACTGGATGATTCTTCCATTGTAACTTCACGAAGCAATCTCTTTATTTCTAAGTTTGCTAACCTGCCTATCCAAAATAGCAATAGGCTCCTCCTCAAACGATAAGTTTGGATTCAATGCTATCCGAATCGAATGAGACTATATGAGGCTCGTCGGGAACGTACTTCCAGAGCATGGAGACATGGAACACAGGATGCACGGATGATAAGCTAGGTGGCAGGGCCAGTCTATAGGCCACCTCTCCAACTCGCTCTAAGATCTCAAATAGGCCAATAAATCGAGGGCTAAGCTTGCCCTTCTTCCAAAACTGCATCACACCCTTCATGGGTGATACCCTGAGCCAAATGTGATCGTCCTCCATAAACTCCAAGGCTCGAACCCACCTATCCGTATAACTCTTTTGTCGGCTCTGAGTAGCAAACAACTTGTCCTGAATCATACGGACCTTTTCCACAACATCTCTCAGAATGTCAGCATCTAATGAGTCTGTCTTAGTCAAATCAAACCAACCAATCGAAGATCTACACTGCCTACCATACAATGCCTCGAATGAAGCCATTTGAATACTGCAGTGATAGCTATTATTGTAGGCGAACTCTGCTAAGGGCAAGTGTTGGTCCCAACGGGTACCGAAATCAATCACACACGCTCGCAGCATATCCTCCAATACCTAAATATTTCGCTCAGACTGTCCATCTGTCTGAGGGTGAAAGGCTGAACTCATATCCAGCCGAGTACCTAGACCATGCTGCAAGGCCCTCCAAAAATGCGAAGTGAAAAGTGAACCCCCATCATAAATGATAGAAATAGGCACACCATGCAATCTAACTATCTGGCTGATGTATAACTCAGCTAGTTTCTCTGTTGTGCACTTAACCTTGACGGGAATGAAATGGGCAGACTTAGTTAACCGATCCACGACTACCCAGATAGAGTTATAACCACCCATAGTAGTAGGAAAATCCACTACAAAATCCATAGTGATTCGCTCCCACTTCCACGTAGGAATAGGCATCCTCTGAAGCACACCTCCAGGCCGCTGGTGCTCACACTTAACCTGCTGACAAGTCAAACACTTAGCCTCAAACTCTGAAATATCCTTCTTCATACCACACCACCAATAGTGCTGACTTAGGTCATGATACATCTTCGCTGCTCCTGGATGAATGGAATAACGAGCACAATGGGCCTTCTCAAGAATCAATTTAATCAAATCATCTACCTTAGGCACACAAACTCGTCCTCCAATCCTTACGACACCATCAGGATCAAGCATTGCCTCCTTAGCCTCTTCTCTAGTCACTTTGTCCCTGATGAGGCATAGCTTCTCATCCTCAAACTGATGCTTTCGAATCTGGTCCATCAAGGAAGAACAAGCCTCAAGAAAAGCAAGTACACTGCCCTTATCAGAAAGCTGTAACCTGACTAGGCCATTCGCTAGACGCTGAACATCCCTGACCAAAGGTCGCTTCTCCACTCTAATGGTGGCTAGACTCCCCATGCTAGACGTCTTTCTACTCAAGGCGTCAGCCACAACATTCACCTTCCCCGGATGGTATAGGATGGTTAAGTCATAGTCCTTTAGTAACTCCATCCACCTACGCTGCCTCAAGTTTAGATCCTTTTGGCTAAAAATGTACCGCAGACTCTTATGATTAGTAAAGACCTCGCAATATACCCCATATAAATAGTGACGCCACAGTTTAAGCAAAAAGACTACAGCCGCTAACTCTAAATCATGAGTAGGGTAGTTTTTCTTGTGAACCTTCAGTTGTCTGGATGCATAGGCAATAACCTTCCCTTTTTGCATCAATACACCCCCTAATCCAACTCTCGAGGCATCATAATACACCGTGAAGTCCATACCTGCCTCAAGTAGCATCAAAATGGGAGCCGAAGTCAACAAGGTTTTGAGCTTTTGGAAGCTCGCCTCGCACTTATCAGACCAATGGAAAGCTACATTCTTCTGGGTTAATCTAGTCAGTGGGGCTGCAATGGAAGAAAAACCCTAAATAAACCGCCTATAATATCCTGCTAACCCCACAAAACTACGAATCTCAGTAGCTGAAGTTGGCCTCGACCAACCTTGAACTGCTTCAATCTTAGCCGGATCTACTTTGATTCCCTCTTTAGACACCACATGACCTAAGAATACCACTGAATCAAGCCAAAACTCACATTTGGAGAATTTTTCGTATAGTTTTTCTTCCATCAACCTTTGTAATACAATCCTTAAGTGACTAACATGATCAGCCTCCATCTTGGAATACACCAAGATGTCATCGATGAATACTATAATGAAAGGATCTAAGTACGGATGGAACACCCTATTCATCAAATCCATGAATGTTGCAGGGGCGTTAGTCAACCTAAAGGACATCACCAAAAATTCATAGTGACCATAACGAGTTCGGAAAGCTGTCTTAGGAATATATGATGCCCTAATCCTCAACTGATGATAACCAGAACTTAAGTCAATCTTAGAAAACACAGCCGCTCCCTGAAGCTGATCAAATAGGTCATCAATACGGGGAAGAGGGTACTTGTTACTGACAGTTACTTTATTTAACTGCCTGTAATCTATACACATCCTCATAGACCCATCTTTCTTTTTCACAAACAAGACCCGGGCACCCCAAGGTGACACACTAGCGCAAATAAATCCTTTACTTAACAAGTCTTTATCACGACCCGAAATTAGGCGTGATGGCACTCGTCTTTTCCCATCAAGACAAGTCAGCCTACAACCCAACTATAACATTAAAGCGCGGAAGTATAATCAAAATGAAAGCTCAATTTAATGAAAATCCCCATAAACTTGGTCGTCACGTGTACAAGCTTCTAATGTATTACAATAGATTCGAAAGAAAATGCAAGTATCAAATGATATTGTCTCTAGAATAGAACAAAATCATAAAATAGGAGTAAGAAGTCAGCTGGGATGGAAAACAACTACCTCTCACAATCCCCACTGAAAAGCCTCAGACAAGGGAAGCAGAGAGTATCACGACGATCTGGGCTCGTAACCTACAAAATTGTCGTAGCAAGGAGGGTGAGTACCAAACACACGGTACTCCGCAAGTGAACTAATAAACACAAAGTTAAGTAATATAGAATATCAGTACCCCTAACACTCCAACCAACCCCCACAACCCCAACCGGCATAAAATACTTAGCAAGGGATAATCCCTAACACTTAACAGGTAGCAACGGCAGGAACAAATACATAACCAATCAACGATATCAATAACACACATGAGGACTCAGGCCTCCATATCACACTTCCTTTGGGAGATAGGTTCTTTGACATTGAGTATATTAAGTTATTTTAATATATTTTCCTTTATTGTTATCGTGCCGGAACGTGACACCCGATCCAATATTTGTGTCGGAGCGTGACACCCGATCCAATATATGTGTCGGAACGTGACACCCGATTCAATATTTGTGTCGGAACGTGACACCCAATCAAATATATGTGTCGGAACGTGACACCCGATCCAATATTTGTGTCGTAACGTGACACACAATCCAATATTTGTATAATTCGTTATTCTTTATCATTACTTCTCACTTCATTATCAACGTTTCATCAAACCTTCTTTATTCAAGGCATCATTTTGAAAGTTCAAGTTCAAGATTATAAGTGGGTTCTATGGTCTTGGGATTGCAGACCAATCACAACAACATATCAGTCAACCAAAATA
>JAPFFP010044353.1:0-12483 GCA_026153255.1 Solanum medicagineum
CAATTTAATTCCCTGGCTAGGTATGCTCCTAATGTAGTTGCTACTATGGCAGATAGAGTTCATCGATATGTGGATAGATTTGATATATATCTGGACAGAGACTCTACCATTGCTTCCTTGTATAAAGACATGGATATAGCGAGAATGCAAGCTTTTGCACAGAAATTAGAGGATCAGAGGCAAAGAAGAAGGACACAAGAGTTAGAAAGAGGGCAGGCCAAAAGGGCCAGATCTACGGGGCAATTTACACCATCCCAAGGTGAGCTTAGGCCTCAATTTTCTAATAGAATGCCTAGGCCATCATCCTCCTACTTTGCAGCCAGTGCTCCACCACAGTTTCAAGGGTCTAAAAGCAATCTGTTTGGTCAATGAGGTGAGGGACAAGGTGCACAGACAACAGGATATTTGACAGGCTAGCAAATGACTCTTAGTCAGCCTTGTCAATAGTGTGGAAGAAGTCATTGAGGTATATGTCGTGTTGGGACAGACGCTTGTTATAGTTGTGGTGCGCCAGGGCATATGATGAGAGATTACCCAAGGAGGTGTATGGGTGATATAGCACAATCTACTGGGTCAGCTGTTGCATCATCATCATCAGTTCCTTTAGTAAGTAGGGGTCAACAAGCACCTACAGGTTGTGGTAGAGGTGTTAGATGGGAAACTAGCTCTAGCGGAGTCCAGAATCGCACTTACGCTCTGGGGAGTTGGCAAAATTTGGAAGCTTCACCCAATGTGGTCACAGGTACATTGTCCATCTTTTCACATAATGTATATACATTAATTAACCCTAGTTCTACACTATCATACATCACTCCATTGGTTGCTGAGAAGCTTAAGAGAACACCCAAATTATTGAACAAACCATTTGAAGTATCTACACCAACCGGTAAATCTATTATGGCTAGAAGGATTTATTATGACTGTGTAGTAACTGTTTGTGACTGTGGCACATTGGCTGACCATATTGAGCTAGAAATGGTAGAATTTGATGTTATAATGGGTATGGATTGGTTAGCTTCTTGCTATGCCACCGTGGACTGCCGAACTAAGAGAGTGTACTTCCACTTTCTAAATGGGGCAGTTCTTGAATGGGAAGGCAATATTGGGGCCCCAAAGGGTAAGTTTATCTCTTATTTTGAGGCAAAAAAGATGATATCTAAGGGGTATATATGTCATTTAGTTAGAGTAAGGGATATGGAGGCAGAATCACTAACTCTTCAATCAGTTTCAGTAGTGAATGAATTTTTTGATGTGTTCCCTGAAGAACTTCCAAGCTTACCTTCGAACGAGAAGTAGATTTTGGTATTAACTCACTTCCAGTCACTCAACCTATTTCTATCCCACCATATAAAATGGCCCTGACAGAATTGCGTGAATTAGAAGAGCAGTTAAAAGACTTATTGGTGAAAGGTTTTATAAGACCTAATGTGTCCTCTTGGGGTGCACCAGTGCTATTTGTACGTGAAAAGGATGGCACCTTGAGAATGTGTATTGACTATCGACAATTGAATAGGGTGCCAATTAAGAATAAATACCCCCTCCCTAGGATTGATGATTTATTTGATCAGTTACAGGGTGCCGAATGCTTTTCAAAAATTGATTTGAGATCAGGGTATCACCAAGTGAGGGTGAAGGATAAACATATGCCTAAGACTGCTTTCAGGACACGCTATGGTCACTTTGAATTTTTTGTTATGTCATTTGGGCTAACGAATGCACCAGCAGTTTTTATGGATCTGATTAATACGATATTCAAGCCATTCTTGGATATGTTCGTGATAGTATTTATAGATGACATTTTGGTATATTCAAGATCATAAGAGGAGCATGCAAATCACTTACGACAAGTGTTACAAGTTCTTCGTAATCGACAGTTTATGCCAAGTTTTCTAAATGTGAATTTTGGCTAAAATCAATTGCATTCTTGAGTCATATTATGTCCGTTGAGGGAACAAGGGTTGATTCACAAAAGATAGAGGCTGTGAAAGAATGGCCAAGGCCGACAACACCCACGAAAGTTCAGAGCTTCCTACGGTTTGTAGGTTATATCAAGAGGTTTGTTGAAGGTTTTTCTTCTAGTTTTGCACCTCTAAAAAAGTGGACACATAAGGAAACCAATTTCCAACAGAATGATGCATGTGAAAGGAGCTTCCAAGAGTTGAAAAGCAAACTAACTTTTGCACCTATGCTAATACTTCTAGATGGCACCGAGGGGTATGCAGTGTATTGTGATGCTTTAGGAATTGGCTTAGGGTGTGTACTTACATAGCGTGGGTAATTGCTTATGCCTCCAGACAACTACGACCACGTGAGAAAAACTATCCAACATATGATCTTGAGCTAGCAGCGATTGTGTTTGCTCTAAAAATATGGTGCTATTATTTGTATGGGGTTCACGTTGATATATATACTGATCATAAGAGTTTGCAGTACATTTTTAAGTAGGAAGACCTAAATTTAAGACAGCGGAGATGGCTAGAGCTAATAAGGGTTTACGATGTTGATATACTATACCATCTGGGGAAGGCAAATGTGGTAGCCGATGCTATGAGTTGTAAGGCAATCATGAATACTAGTGACCAAGCCATGGTAAGTCAATGAGTGGCTAAGGATCTACGTCAACTAGCTAGTTTGGGAGGTCACCTACTTGAAACCCCAAAGGAAAGGGTTATTGTACAAAATGCAGCAGCGTCTTCATTGGTAATGGAGGTCAAAGAAAAACAGTTCAAGGATCTTGTTTTATGATGACTTAAAGACAAGGTGAGTCCGGGTACGATAAAGGGCTTTGACCTTACACAAAATGGAGTACTGTATTGCCAAAATAAATTATTTGTGCCTGATATTAATGGATTAAGAAAGAGGATAATGGAAGAAGCCCATCATTTCTGATATTCCATCCATCTAGGATCAACTAAGATGTATCATGACCTAAAGGGAATGTTTTGGTGTGGAGGCATGAAAAGGGACCTTACAGAATTTGTGGCTCACTGTCCAAATTGCCAACAAGTCAAAGTAGAGCACCAAAATCCAGAGGTTATATGCAGTGTATAAAGCTTGCAATATGGAAGTGGGATATGATCAATATGGATTTTTTCACCGGGTTTGCCTTGTTCATTTCAGAAGTTTGACTCCATATGGGTAATAGTTGACAAATTTACAAAGTCAGCACAGTTCTTGCTGGTTAGGAGTGATTACATAGCTAAAGAGTATGCCAAGCTATACCTCAAAGAGATAGTCAGGCTACATGGAGTCTGAATCTCCATTATATTTGATCAAGGAGCTCAGTTCACAGCAAAGTTTTGGAAGTCCTTCCAAAGGAGTTTAGGGTCAAAAGTGAATTTGAGTACAAGATTCCACCCTCAGAAAGATGGTCAAGCTAAGCGCACTATTCAAACACTTGAAGATATGTTGTGAGCTTGTGCATTGGACTTTAAAGGTAGTTGGGTGGACCATTTGCCACTTATTGAATTTGCCTATAATAATAGCTACCATTCAAGTATTAAGATGGCACCTTACAAAGCTTTATATGGAAGGAAATGTAGGTCACTAATTGAATGGTTTGAAGTGGGTGAAATCACCTTACTTGGGCCAGATCTAGTACAACAAGCCATGGAAAAAGTTAGCGTAATACAACAGCGGCTAGAAACAGCCCAAAGTCATAACAAATCATATGCGGACGCTAGAAGGAGAGGACTAGAGTTTTCAGTAGGGGATTGGGTATTCCTAAAGGTATCTCCAATGAAAGGGGTTATGAGATTTGGTAAGAAAGGAAAACTGAGCCCGCGTTACATAGGGCCATATAAAATTATTAAGAAGTTTGGGCAGGTTGCATCTAAATTAGAGCTACCCCAAGAGCTTTTAATGGTTCATCCAGTTTTTCATGTCTCAATACTTCGAAAATGCATAGGTGATCCATCCCGTATCACTCCTATTGAAGATGTGCAGGTTACAGAAGATCTCATCTATGAAGAGATACCTGCTATTCTAGATCATCAAGTTAAGAAGCTAACAAATAAAGAAATAACTTCAGTAAAAGTACTCTAGAGAAACCAACAAATAGAAGAGATAACATGGGAGGCTGAGGACGTGATGAAATCAAAATACCCTTACTTATTTGAAGCTAAAGAGGAAGTCCAACATGCAGAGTTGGGACACTAATAGGTATATGTGATTGAATACTTAGTGTGTTGTCAAAAGTTTGTTTAAGTAAAGGTTTAAACTTAGTTATGCTATCCAATTGTGCTAACATTCGAGGACGAATGTTCCTAAGAGGGGGAGGATGTAACACCCCACATCTTACATGTACTAGGTCTATGCAAATAAAACATGATATGGTTTGGTCAAATTAGCGCCCATTTTTAAAAGTGCTTGAATCTCATGTTAGAGGACGATATGTGCGTCTAACGCTTAAAAGGATCGAGTATATACAAATTTTGTGTCAAATTGAGGTGATCATGATTCTAAACAAAGTTAGAGAATTGAGGTGCTTGCAAGACTTAGGAAGCTAGCAGGTGAATCACTTGCTTGCTTCGCTTAAACTTGCTAGCTAGACGGAGACGAGGCCCAATGTCGAATCTGTCCAAGTCCGATTATGGATAAAGTCCGTATTAAGGGTGTAACTTTAGCCTGTGTTTTAGCATCATAAATGGACTATATTTTCAATCCAAAAAGAATTGAAAAAGGGCCAAAGCTCATTACAATTCATTTGATAATTTAGGCCCAACTAACTAAAGAGAAAGGGGAAAAATGGGCAGCAAAGGCCCATCAATTTGCAACCCATTAAGGCCCAAGTGAAAGGGCCAAAATGGTACATTACTAACTTGATAAAATAAGGTTAAATATTCAAGAGAAATTCGGCCAAAAATGTCTCTTTAAAAGGGGTTACAGGTAGCACCTTTAAGCTACTTCAACTTGTAAAAAAAATTAGCTTTCACAAGCTTTCTCTCTACACTTTCTTAACCTTGCAAAGCAGCCATAAAGAGACTTTTAGGGTTCTTGGAGAAGCCCTACACCTTGAAGGTAATAGTAAGTAAGTTTACTTATGTGTTTAGTATGGTTTTCGTATAAAAAACAAGAGACTATGTTGGTTAGGTATATGCTGAAACTTTTGGACAACATGTATTCCAAGGGTTGTTGTATACTTTTCTTGTTTATTTGGGAGCTTTTCTCTTCTTGGTTGGCTTGACTATGAAATAATATTGCTTTTATTAATTTGTTTCAGTTCTGTAATGATGTATAAAGTTTGTTGCACTATTTGGTTATACATAAACAATCGAGGTTTAACGTGTTTTCCTAAGTGTGTTGTTTGTTGTAATTGTGGGCTGATTGATTGAGGACTATGGTCTCACATCCTACACCTATTTTGAGGACTATTTTTGAACTGTTTTAGGACTGGTTTTATGTGTATATATGGTGGGGACTGTTTGGTTAAAGTTGGTATAGGTTTGGAATTGTCGACGTCGAAATATTGCGAAGGGATGTAACATTATGTTGCCTATTTGTATATTGTATAGAATTGTTATGTGTTGTGCTTGGAGGGCTATTGTAAGACTATTGTAGCACTAAAACAGGCTGCAAATGATATGTATATGAGAATGTGTATTAGAAAATATGATTAGGGGCGGAAAGAATGAAAGAATACGCTCGGGTTTATAATTATACGCTTGCTGCCCGTGTGTTGTTTTTTTATGAGATTGGGCTGCCAAGATGTATCTATTGGCTGCTAATGCTAGTTTTATCACCTACTATACTATAGATTAATATTTCAAAGAAGGAAAGGTTATCTCGAGGTAATAGCGAGGTCGTACAATGAGGTATGTAAAGCTACTTGATTTCGTATTACTTGGCTTGATATCTAGATTCTTCCTTGGCACATAAAGGCACTTACCAACTCTGACACAACTATTAACCCTATCTCCACTATTTAACATGTTCATATGCTCCCATACAGTCACCTTTAAATTTATATACATACATAGATGCCAAGATACATGGGTTCTTATTGCTAAATGAAGTTCACGAGTTGTTTCATCTCATACGCATTTCATTATTTATGTGTATATGATTATTTACATGTCACATGCTACATTTACAGTGCTACAGCTCCAATATTATTACCACCAAAAGAATCATCTCAAAAGTAATTGAAAGGTAAAGTATATTGCCTATTGATGGGTGGTAACCCGAGGGATAGAAGAATCACCTAGCTAGGGTTGATCCTATCACGGGGGGTAGCCCAAGGGGTGAAAGGAAAAGCCTAGACAAAGCCGATACCGATATAGATTTACCACTGATCAGCTGTCCATTTGTATTACATGTTTTGCACAGATTATATAGTAAAGGTAAAGTAATAAAAAGAACATCAAGTATAGGATTCCACAGTATGACTAAAGGTGGTCTCTTATCCTACACTAGTGCATAGTTTCAGTTGAGTTGTTACTTCATATACAGTATTTCCTGCCTTACATATTCAGTACATTATTTCATACTGAATTCCCTTACGGGGGACCTGCATTTCATGTTGCAGGTACATATGCTAGTAGATCCCCCCAGTAGGAGTACAGGATATCCAGCTGCTGTTACCAAGCTCCAGGTTGCTTCAGAGCTTTATGTGTCTAGAGCTTATATTTTTGTATTGTATAGTTACTCGAGGCAGGGCCTATCCTGACCCTTATAAGATACTTTTCCTTATCTAGAGGCTTTGTAGACTATGAAAATTAAAGTGTGGTCCTTTAGACAACATGGCCCCAACAGCCTAACCATATGCATTTCCTTTTAGCTTGTTCTTACTGTTTACTTTCTTAAAGACATGTTGAATGTACAAATCCCTTATAATGTGTATCGAAAGCGCATGGATATAGGTTGGTTCTTCCGAGCCTTATCGGGAATGGGTGCCAGTCCGCCTTAACGAGACTTTGGATGTGATACATCAACGTCGTTGTGATTTATTCTTTTTAATTTATATGTCTTATTTTTCTTTCTTTTTTTAAAAAAAATTGTTTGAAAAGAAGTCTTGTTCGAACTTTTAAGCATAAATCTTCTTAAGCTAAAGCTTCAGCAAGTTTGAACTTTTAAGCGTATACTTTTGTCCCTTAGTTACTTTTATTTTCTGAAACTATCTTTCCATGTCTTTGATGTTGAAATTCCATCCATGACAACAACAAAAAGTTCAGCCTCACAACATTGCCCTGGTCTTCCTCAGAGAAGAGATCAGATGGTATGCCTCCTCCTTTCTTCACTCTAAACTTGTGCCTCATGAACATACTTTTTTTTATATGGGGTTATATTAAAGGAACTCACTAATTTATCAAGTTCCTATATAGATGATAATAGTGAATGAGATTGTAAAATAGAAAATATGATCAGTAAGGGCTCATATTGAAAAAATCCCAAAAAATGCCCGAAAATATACCTCGGAAGTGCCCGAAATCGTAATTTTCATATATCTCAAAACTTATGTGTGATATCAAAAATCCGACTTCGTATTCTTGATCTGGGGGTCACATTGAACAGGAAATGGGTCTAACCTTATTTTTAGAGTGACCATATCAAAAGAAATTCCAAAGTGACGAAAAAACAGTGAGCAGGCGCGCCCATAGCGCAATGCAGGCAGGGCGCGCCAGTGTGTTAATTTTTTTCAGTTTTTGTGTTTCGGTCCAAGACTTTTGCGTCTTGGGCCTAAGTCCTTGAATGCATTAAATTACCTATACTTAGTCATATTTCACCTTCATATCATACAAAAAACACTTTGACTAATATTTCTCTCAAAATTCAAGTGTCCAATCTCTTCCGCATCTTAAGGATTTCACTCAAGCTTCAAGTTTTCATTTTCAATCTTCATCAAGTCAAGGTATGTGGGTTTCAACCATTAAGTCCTTTCACCCATGGTGTCCGAGCTTTCTTTTTACACAAATTTCATATATCTAAGTTGATTTTACATATGGATTTTCTATTATGAATTTGACTATGAACTATATTGGGGTTTTGTAAAAGTGTGACTGTTTATGCATGTTTTGAGCTATAAATCTTAGATCTATCTTTAGATTTGATGAAGGGTTTTGATGTATATTGGATGATAGTGTTACCAAGTATTGGTGGGTTTATTTACTTCAAGATATATTGCATGATTTCACTCTTTAACTTCATGGTTTTATACTAGCATTACACACCCACCAAGTGTTTGATGAAATGTCCGGTTATTGTAACTTGAGTTGTTGAAGGCCTAAGACTTGGCATATGAGTTAAGTGACTTTATGATGATGAAAGGATGTTAAGAATTTGTACATATCATGAGAAGTATGTATCTGTTGGTGTCATGAGAAGTATGTATGTGTCGATGTCATGAGAAGTATATATTTGTCAGTGTCATGTGAAGTATGTATATGTTGATGTCATGTGAAGTATCTATTGTATTGTGTGTTTACCATAGCCGATTTATGGGTGATGCCTCAATCACCTAGATGGGGGTGGTATGCATCAACAAATTAATGGGTTGGTACCTCAATCGTCTCGAATGGGGGCGATATGCCATCAACCAATTGAGGGGTTGGTACCTCAATCACTTCTAAGGGGTGGTCTACCTTAGATCCCAAGTACTAAGTTGCTTGGTCTATGATGATGGTACATTTTCCTCACATGTTATGTGTTCTATATAAGCATATTTTGTTTCAAGCATTATTCATACATGACATATCGTTATGATGCTATTCATTGTTTATGATATTGCATTTTGCCTACGTTGTCTATCTCTTGTTGCATTGCATCCTACATACTTAGTACATTCAAACGTACTAACGGATATTCTATGCCTATGTGATATTACCATGTAGGAATTAGAGCTCCTATTGGTTCTCCTCCACGAGGCTAGACGGATTGTTCAAGCTAGCTTTTGGTGAGTCCTCAAGTCCGAGGATAATATCTATCTTCTCTCATGCTTATGATTAGATTGTATCTTGTATATTTGGATTACCTATTGTCATTAGTATGAGGGTGAGCCCGGTTGCTTGTCTTGTCCCTTGCCATGTTCTATGTTTAGAAGTGTTGTTGGACAAGTATGTGATGAGGCCATAAGCTTGATTTTCTTCAAGTTTCTTGATGTTTTTATGAAATGAAGGTTTTCCCTTAGTCCCTATTCCCTTATTTCTATTCTTTTGTTGTGTTTAATTGCTTCCGCGACCAATGATGTGTAATGATATGCTAAGAGGCTTGCTTTGAATTCCTTCAGATTCCCCAATGCATCGTATCACATCTAGGCCCTAGTTTTGGATCGTGACACGTATAGACTATTAAAGCACTTATTGAGAACAAAGAGGTCATTGAATTCAGAAGGAATCATCGATCATACAGAAGCTTTCCATTAATGAACTATGGAGAAATTGATGAACTCCATTAAAGGAGCATGAAGAGAGTGATAAGCAAACCCTCTAAATTGTATTAGATGAAAAAAATCTCAGATTACAAACACTAATCATTCACTTATTTGTGTAGGTGGCAGCTCTAACTATTTTACTAACAAACTTCTAATTAACTGATCATGTGCACAATTAACCAACTGAGTTGACTAACTATGACTAATGACTTGTATAATAAATACCTCAATACCCTACCCCACCCCCAAAAATTGGAGGTGAGATTAGCACAGCCAACTTGTCCAGAACAGCAGAGTGCTTGATCCTTGTGAGTGCCTTGGTGAGGATATCTGGTAACTAGTTACCAGTACCAATGTGATGCAAAGAAATAAGACCATCTTGGAGTTTATCTCGCACAAAACGGCAATTGATTTCAATGTATTTTTTTCTCACATAAAACACAAGATTCCTAGAAATGTGTAAAACTGATTGGCTATCACAATACATAGGGAAGGGACTATTTTTGGGGATAGTTAGTTCTTCAAATAGTCTACTCAACCAAACAAGTTCTCTAACCACTTTTCTAATAGATCTGTACTCAACTTCAGCTGAGGAGAGGAAAACAATTTCTTGTTTCTTAGACTTCCAACCTATAGGACTGGAGCCTAGCAACATAATGTACCCAGAGATAGACTTTCTTGAATCCAGACAAGCTCCTCGATTAGAGTCACAAAAGGCTTGAACACTATAGTCATCGGTAGAAGACATGAGTAATCCCAAAGTAGGATCTTTCTTGAGATACCTGAGCATATGGTAAGCAGCTTCTAGGTGGGGCTCTCTAGGATCCTACATGAATTGGATAAAGTGTTGGACACCATAAGTAATGTCCAATCTAGTATTAGTAAGAAAGTTTAATTTCCCAACCAGCTTTCTATAATAACTAGGGTCTGATATAGGCTTTCCTTGATCTACTCTGAGTTCAATTGTTGTATCAAGAGGTGAGATGAGGCTTAAGTATTGTGAACAATGGTATTCTTTAAGGAGATCAAGTACAAACTTTCTTTGGGAGATGAGGACTCCAGTCCTTGTATATAGGATCTCTAGGCCTAAGAAGTAATGCAATTTCCCTAGATCCTTAATCTTGAACTGATTATGGAGGAAATCCTTCAAATGATCAATCTCCTCAAGATTAGTCCCTGTGAGTAAAATATCATCTACATATTCAGCTATGAAGACAACAGAAGATCCTTATTTCCTGTAAAATGAGGAGTAGTCATTTAAGGAGTGAGTGTAGCCTCTGGACTTGAGTGCATTAGATAGCTTGGCATACCATTGTCTACTTGCCTATTTCAGGCCGTAAAGTAACTTGTTAAGCTTGCAAACCGGATCTTTTATTTCAATATCCGATCCATGTGGGATTTCAATACACTTCTTCATGTAATTCCCTTATGTAGGAAAGCATTATTCACATCTAGCTGATACATACTCCAATGTTTTTTCACAGCAGTAGCAATTAAAGTTATAACACTGGTCATTTTGACAACGGGAGAAAAAGTTTCTGTGTAATCCAAGCCGTAGTGTTGAGTATAACCTTTCACAACTAATCTAGCCTTATACCCCCCTATAATTCCATCTGCTTTGTGTTTGATTTTGTAAACCACCTACATCCTATGACCTTCTTACCAGGTGGAAGTGGCATAAGGTCCCAAGTGTTATTATCATGAAGAGCAGATAACGATTGTGTCATTGTTGTCTGCCAGGCAGGATCCATGGTTGCTTCCTTATATGATGATAGCTCACAATCATGTGACATACTCAATACAAGTGACTGGCTGTTAGGACATAGTGCATTAGGGGTAATAATGTGATGGTAGTGAGAAAAAGAGGCATGTAGAGAATGGAGTGGTTGTATAGATTTGGTATGATTTGTGGAACATACATAGTCATTAAGGTAGGTTAGTGTTTTGTGTATTCTAGCTGATCTTTTGATTGGTGGTACACACTCAAGGAAATGTCGATGAGAAGAAGAGGGAGGAATGGGTGATAGGTCAGAGGATGAAGGTGGAACATCATCAGTAACATAGCTGTGATAACATTGTACATTGTTTGGAGGGACATTATTGGTGCAGTTGGGCTAGGAATAGAGAGGGGCAGAATAGTCATACACTGGGCTGGGATGATCAAACATAGGACTGAAATATAGATTGGACACAGATGCATTGGAGATATAAGAAAATTTGAAGAAAAAGGGAACACTTGCTCATGAAATGTAATATCCCTAGATACATGAATCTTCTTATCACTTAGACATAACACTTTGCACCCCTTTATGCCAAAAGGATATCCTACAAATACATGTGGTGTTGTTCTTGGTTCAAATGTGATTGCATGCACTCTTTGATGCATGAATTATAACATCCATGGAATTAGATCGGCAACTTGGCTTATTGCCAAATTATATTATATTTTATATTATATATTACTAAAGTGGGAACAAAAACGTTAAAGTTAAAATATCAAAATAATCCTACAAAATTAAGTTACTACAATAATACCACAAAAAAATTAAAAATTCAAATACCAAAATAATCTTACAAAGTTAACTGACTACAATAGTACCATTAAAAAAAGTTTTAAAAAAAATCATCCCTTTATAAAGTCTAAAAATTAAAATCGCAATTTAAAATTAATAAGGCAGTTACATAAATTGTGCAGTTTTCTTAATTAATTATCTGAATGTTGAAATTCCTATTTAATGGATAGAAAATTATTTTCTATCGTGTTTTAATGCTTCTCATTCCGTAAAATTGTGCTCTAACAAGGGCAGTTATGTAAAATGTGCAGCTTTCTTAATTAACTATCTGAATGTTGAAATCTATATATATTATAAAGGATAATAGTTTTGCAAGTGATTAAGTCAAGTAGCAAGTTATTAAAAAGCCAGTTGATAATTTTAAGATAAAAAATTAATAAAATATGGTAATAAAAAATTTTAATCAAGAGATTAAAAATAATTGAATTAGCAAATACATTAAAATCCTAAACATAAAAGAAGAAAAAAGAAGAGAAATAGAGGAAAATTATTTCAACTACTATGTATATAAATGGTAAAAATTATAATATAATTTCAAATCAA
>JAPFFP010044354.1:0-12483 GCA_026153255.1 Solanum medicagineum
TGAATGTACTAAGTATGCGGGATGCAATGCAACAAGACATAAGCCAATATAGTCAAAATGCATAATCATAAGCAATATATACATACATACATATATATACACATATATGTGTGTGTGTGTGTATGTATATATTCTCAATATGGTATGCATGACCGATGCTAATAAAACATACTTGTAAATCATTCATATTGCGCGCGCGCGCGCGTGCACACACACACACACACATATATAGAGCATACATATGTGTGGGAAGCAATCTCAACCGACAAAGACCAAGTAGCTACAACTTGGAATCCATGTCATGACACCCCCTCGACAAAGTGGAACGAGCATGAAACCACCAAATTAGGTGTGGTCTACTAGCCAAGGCAAACCAAACATGATAACATCACTAAATGGATCCTCTAGTATAGTAAGGGTAATAACAATAATCCTATGGTGGCACATAGTTTAGAGACGAAAGACTTTATATAAGGACCCCTTGAGTCGAGCCCCCATGTTAAGCCTCAATCGGTGCTAAATCAAATCCCACGGAATACTTGAATTAATCATAACTTTTATAGCTTGTAAGAAACATGGAAACATGACATGAGTAGCTGTTGAAACATGTTTGACCTCTAATTGTGAGCCTAACTTGAAACATGAGAGAAGATCATAATCATACATGAATCCTTGCTTTAATATGAATGGGTTACAAGAGGTAAAAACCTTGAAATAAGGCTTAGCTTGTGACTTGTAAAATCATAGATAATTTTCATGAATATACATACTTGAAAGTCCTTAATCATCAGATAGTCAGTTGACTTGTAAATCATGAAATAGATCATCAATAACTTGAGAATTCTTGATTTGACATTTTATCAAACACTTGGTGGGTTCATAATACTAGTTCAAAATCATGCAATTCGAGTGAAATAAGATGAGAAAACTTAATGCAAATCAACCCACCAATCATGTAGTAAAATCCTTATTTAGGGTACCTTGAAATCCACCATCAAAACTCATGTTTGATCATAGTTTCATAACTCAAAACATGCATAGTCTCAATAGGTATAATCAAATCATAATATAAGATTGAAATAGATAGTCATGCATAATCAATCAATATTTCATTAAACCCCAACATGATTCATGCTCATAATTCATGATAAGAGATATCCATAGGTAATACAACTTGAAAAAATGCAATTTTTATGTAAAGGAAGATTGGGCTGCATGGGTGAAAGGACCCAATGGATGAAACCCACATACTTCAAACTTGATTTTTCTTGAGATGAGCTTGAAGTGAACTTAGAGCATGAAGAGAATCCTTGAGTTCCAAAGTTAAGGGTCTTCTAAAATCTAGGTTATACCTATTACTCACTTAATTTTACCTCCTGATTGAGAATACGAAGTCGATTTTTTGATATCACGCACATATTTTGAGATATATAGAAATTACGATTCTGAGCATTCTGAAGCACATTTTTTAGGGCATTTCACCTATTACCAAGAGAGATAACTTTAATTATCTTGGGTCCATCATCTAGAGTAGTGGCGATGTCGACGATGATGACACACATTGTCTTGTAGCAGCATGGACAAAATGGAGGCTTGCCTCTAGAGTATTGTGTGATAAGAAGATACCACCTAAACTCAAAGGTATGTTTTACAGAATGGTGGTTAGGCCATTTTTGTTGTATGGGGTGGAGTGTTGGCTAATAAAAAATGCATATCTCCAAAAGATGCAGGTCATAGAGATAAAGATGTTGAGATGGATGTCTGTTCATACTAGGAGTTATAAGATTAGGAATGAAACTATTCGGGAGAAGCTAGAGATGGCCCTATGGCTGATAAGATGAGGGAAGCGAGACTGCGATAGTTTGGACATGTGCAAAGAAGGAGTACCGATGCTCTTATTAAGAGGTGCAAAAGGCTATATTTTGGAGCTACATGGAGTAGAGATAGATCGAAGAAGTATTGGGGGGAGGGGGAGGAGGTGATTAGACAGGTTATGGGAAAACTGGATCTCACCGAGGACATGACCTTAGATAGAAGGAAGTAGAGGTTGTGAAATAGAGTAGTAGGCTAATAGGGTAGTAGGGTAGGTAGATGTATGGCCATGTGTTATAGTAGGGTAGTAGGAATAGTATTGTTTGTATATCCTATGTTGTTAGTATCCATCGAATATATGTTGATTTTATCGTATTTATACACTATCATGTGTTTTTTGTTGTTAGTCTTTATTTCTATTTCCTTTCCTTTCACTTCTTTCCTTATCTAGTTTATTCTGCTTATGGATTTTTTAGAAGAGGGTTTCCAAGAAACAACCTCTCTACTGAAATGATCCCAAAAGTGCTCGAAAATGTGCCTCGAAAATGCCCATAATCATAATTTCTGTATATCTCAAAAGCCGTGCGTGATATCAAAAATGCAACTTCATATTCTTGTTCAAGGAGAAAAATTGAGTGAGAAATGAGTATAGCCCAAATCTTAGACGACCCCATAGCGAAAAAAGAATTTCGCAAATTTTGAAATTCCAGTGACGGTTAGTGTTGGTACAGTGAGGCGTCGCCGTCGCAGACCAGTGTTAATTTTTGCTAGTTTTGTTATTTCGGTCCAAGGCCTTTGGGTCTTGGTCCTATGTCTTTCCATAAGTAAAACCACCTATACTTAGTCATATTTCACCTTCATATCATACATGACATTCCCCAATACTCTCTCAAACACTTAGACAAATATTTCACTCAAAATCAAGGGTCAAAACTCATTACAGATTCAAGAAATTCAATCAAACTTCAAGTTCTCATCTCAATCTTTTTTAAGGAATTCTCCAAAGTTGAAGTATGTGGGTTTCAACCATTAGGTCCTTTCACCCATGGTGCCCAAGCTTCCTTTTTACATAAATTTCATGTTTCTAAGTTGATTTACTAATGGGTCTTATTATGAATTTTGCTTTGAACTATGTTGGGGTTTCATAAAAATGTGACTATTTAAGCATGTTTTGAGCTATGAAACTATGATTTATCTTGAAATTTGATGAAGGATTTTGATGTATATTGCATGAGGGTATTACCAAGTGTTGGTGGTTGATTTACTTCAAGTTTTCTTGCATCATATCACTCTTTAATTTCATGGTTTTATACTAGCATTACACACTCGCCAAGTGTTTGATAAAATGTCTGATTTTGGATTCTTAAGCTATTGATGATCTGTTGTATGACCTATGATTTGAAAGAATTTATGATGATAAAAGGAATGTATATAAGAGTCGTTTCCATGAAATGTACTTATAGTATTGTAAGTTGAATAATCACCTAGTTGAGGAGGTGATGCCTCAATCACCATAGGTGGTAGGGTGAGATGACCACCAATCAATTGAGGGGTTGATACATGAATCACCATGGGTGGTAGGGTGATACAACCACCAACCAATTGAGGGTTTGATGCCTCAATCACCATGGGTGGTAGGGTGATACAACCACCAACCAATTGAGGGGTTGATACCTCAATCACCATGGGTGGTAGGGTGATACAACTATCAACCAATTAAAGGGTTGATACTCCAATCACCATGGGTGGTAGGGTGATACAACCATCAACCAATTGAGGGGTTGATACCTCAATCACCATAGATGGTAGGGTGTGAAAATCCATCATTATGTTGGTTTCTTCTTGCATATGCAATACGTTCTATAGAAGCATGTTCTACTTCAAGCATCATTCATACATGTCATATTGCTATTAGGCTATCCATTTCTTATGATAACTTATTTTGCCTATATTTCCTATATTTTGTTTCATCGCATTTTACATACTTAGTACATTCCAACATACTAATGCGTACTCTATGCCTACGTGATGTTACCATGTAGGAACCTGAGCTCCACATGATTATCCTCTTCCTCCACGTGGCTGGTACTATCTTCTCAAGTATGTGTGGTGAGTCCTCATCTTTGAGGATAATACTTGGGCAATTATTAGTAATGGAGGTTCTCACTCTTGCAACCGACTCTTCAGAGCTCTCCTTGAAAGGTATGGTGTGAAGCACCAAGTGGCAACCCTGTACCATCCCCAAAAAAGTGGACAAGTGGAAGTATCAAATAGGGAGATAAAGTAAATCTTATCCAAAATGGTGAATGTGAATCATACTGATTGGTCAAGAAAGTTGGACGACACCTTATGGGCCTACAACATAGCCTTAAAAACTCCAATAAGGATGTGTCCATATCAAATGGTGTTTGGGAAAGCATGTCATCTGTCAATTGAAATTGAGTACAAAGCACTATCGGCATTGAATAAGCTAAATCTACACTGGAATGAAGCAATATCTAGATTAATGCAAGTAAATGAACTTGATTAGTTTAGGTTGCGAGCATATGAGAGCTCTACATTGTACAAGCAAAGGATGAAAGTTCAGCATGATCAGAGAATTGATAACCACAAATTTGCTCTAGGTGACATGGTTTTCTTTATAACTCTAGGTTGAAGTGGTTTCCCGGGAAAGTCAGATCCAAATGGATGGGAACTTTCAGGGTGGTACATATGTTTAGTTATGGAGCCATCGAGTTAGAAACCAGGGATGGTAAAATCTTCAAAGTCAATGGTCAGAGTGTCAAATTATACATGGGCGAAATGGAAGACATCAAGATAGTGGAGGATTGGGACCTTGAAGAGGCATGAGTACATAAAGCTTCCTGTCGTGCCGCGACAATAAATCAGGCGCTTCTTGGGAGGTAACCCAAGGTATGCCCCTTATACATTTTCATTCATGTCTTTACTTTGAGGACAACATATTCTATTTTGGTGGGGTATGGGAAGTTATGGGTTAAGGTGAAATCTGAGTAGCCTCGAGTTCGTAACTTCCCCTATTTTTGATCCCAAGGTTTTCTTGCCGCGTTTCTTTTTTCTTGTGGATGTTTTAATTTTCTATTGAACCAGTATGTTCAGGTAGTGTAGATAATTTGTAAGTACATACTAGTCTAGTCTTTTCGCGTATACATAGTCTTTAAATGCTTTTTGAATGATTTGAAAAATTTATGTACCCTCAAAATTTTTGAGATTGTTGGTTATTGATGCAATCATGCATTTTGATTATCTAGTGATGTTTGTTCTGATAATGTAAAGGTAAGTTGAAGCTTGAAGCATGACCTGTGAGTCTATACTTGATTATGTGTGCAATACCATGTGTGTTGTGAGCTTATTTTGCTGCATTTATGTATCATGTATGGACACAGAACTTGCCTTATTACTCTAAGACTGGTTTGGCGGTGTGGTTGATTTGGAAGGAATCTTAGGCCTTTGTTCTTTTTGTAAGCCCACTCTTGCCTAAATGACCTACCAAATGAGCAAGTGAATCCATTGTTCCAAATGTTTGAGCTTCTCATGTACTCCTTCTTTCTTGACACCTTACCAGCTTAACCATGTTTGATGAAATACCTTGATATTGGCCCTTGTCTATCCTTGAACATATGAACCTAGATTGAGGTTAAAATCCTAAGTTGAGGATGGCTACAAATGGTGGCCCTGGTTTGGGGATTATTGTGTACTTCACCTCAGGCTAAAATCCTAAGTTGAGGGTGGCCCTTGTATTGGTAAAGTAATGAAAATAAGTTGGTTAGTTGGGGAAGAGAAAAAGAAGTGAAACATCATGAGCCGGGTGAGGAAAAAGGAATGAAAAGTGCCTTGAATTGAGAAAAATTAGCAAAAATGAGTTCAAAAATAAGGCAAGCTGAAAATAAAAAGAAGGCACCCGGGGAAAGCTTTATATAGGAGAATAAGGGTGGATTTAGTGAAAAGTTTTGGGTTATGAAGGTAAAAGTATTAGTGAGCATGGTTCAAGGATAGCTTTTGTAGTTACTACTTGCTTAAAATGCCATACCAAAGCCCCATGATCTTGTGTTACAAGTCGTTACGCCCTAAAGTGCTCCAAATCCACTTTGTCGCCAATCCGGAAATTGAGTATAGGGGCAAGACTATGGTGTTAGTCATTTTGCATGAACTTCATTTGTGAGAGTAAGAATGCTTCCACAGTCCCTGAATTCTAAATGCTTTTTGAGTAAGTAAGAGGGGCTTCTTATCTGTGAAGGCATTTGCACTACTTGTTTAGCATATGACTATACTAGTGATTATGGATGGTTGATGCTCCTTATCTTATCATAGTTGGGTTGCCAGATGCATCTTTTGTGTTTTGTTTTGCTTAGTAGCATTGAAATCTTGTTTCGAAAATGAAAGTTGGGTACCTCAATTAGAGTAAATAATGTATATGCCATTAGTATAACTGCTATGTGTTTCTCATCGTCTGCTTAGATTACGTCATCGCTTGAGGACAAGCAATAGTTCTAAGTTGAGCGTGTTTATATGCTGCCAAAATACAACACATTTGATGCTTAAACAAGGAATTTTGAGAGTTATTAATGCAAATTTTTATGGTTTTTATGTGTTTTTGTGTTGTTATTATAGAAATGGTAGGTTGGCATGATTTTGGAGAAAAATTGCAGGTTTTACTGAAGTGCATAACATACAAGCTCACCTACGAGTCGTAACCCAAGAAATGAGTCGTAGGGTGATCTCATAGCCAGAAACGGAGAGCAAAAATCAGAAATCTACTAAGTGGAGGTAAGCCTTACGAGGCCACCCTACGAGTCATTGGTCTTAATACGACTCGTATAGGTGGAATCGTAGCAGGAAATAGAGAGCCAAAACTTTGGAGAAAAACCTGGAGGCCTAGACTACGAGAGGAGCATACAAGTCATAGCCCAAGCAATGACTCGTACCAGTGGGTTGTACCAGTTGAGTCCAAAATGCCAAACGCCTGATACGAGTCATAGCTGCGAGACGTACCACCTGCCAGCTGTCTTTTCTGTGTAATTTTTAAGGCTAAATGTGTAACTACTATAAATACTTTAAGTTAGGGTTTTATTTGGGTGATTCCAAATTTTGAACAATGAACATTACCTTTGAATATTCTCTAGAATATTTTAGGGTTTAAGGATAGATTTTCATTTTCTCTGGGAAAACCCACTTTTGGGGAGTGCAAATCCTATATTGTATTCATTCTCAATATATTAAGCTTGTGGTTTGCAACTTGTGGTGTTATCATTCTTCATTGCTGTAGGTAATACTCTCAACTATATCTTGTCTTTATATTTTTGTTAGTTTTGCTTTAGCCATGAGTAGCTAAGCACCCATAACTTGGGGTTGTGGAACCATGGGTAGTTGACTTGAGGTGACCTAGATATATTGCATTTCTATGATTAGGGTTTTGCATGTATTGTTTATTTCCCTTCATTTTTGATTGTTGTTTGGTGGTAGCCAATACCAAACTCCGCCTAGTATCATGATCCTGACCAAGGTAGTGATGAATAGGAAAAGGGAAGTAAATGACAGAATTTGATTGATGTGTTCTCATCTAATCAACAAAACCTGACCAAGAGGAGGTTGACCGGGACAATGGGTAATGGTTTCTTGGCACACTATGGAAATTATGAAGTTCCAAGAATGCAAATTCCAGTGGGGAGGCGACGCGCCCCGGTGTTATTTTGGACACTGTTTTTCAACTTTGGTCCAAGACTTTAAGTCTTGGGCCTAAAAGTTCCCATACATGTTTTTACCTATACTTAGTCATATTTCACCCTTATATTATCCTAAACATTTCCCAATACTCCCCAAAACACTTAGTCATATTTTCATTCCCAAAACCCAATTCCCAAAGCCTCATCCTTAGCTAAGGTCTCCTTCAAGGTTCTTCTTCAAGCTTCAAGTCTCCATCTCCAACTTCATCAAGTTCATCTCTAAGCTCAGGTATATAAGTTTCAGCCATTGGGTTCTTCAACCCATAGTGACCTAATCTCCTTTTTATTCAATTTGCATGATTTAAAGTTGATTTTACATGTGGGTCTTGCATAATGAGAAATTTACTGCACAGTGATTTGAGTGCATGAAAGTATGGTTGTTTTGGCATGCTTTGAGCTCTAAATCTTGGAGCGAATGTTAGGTTTGATGAGGGGTTTTGATGTGAATGTCTTGGGGGTGTTGCAAAGTGTTGATTGATGGTTTTACAACAGATTTTCTTTCATGATTTCATCTCTAAATTTCATGGTCTTTACCCCCATTAAACTCCCCAAGTGTTTGATAAAATGTCCGACTAGGGTTTCTTGAGGAATTGAAGGTCCAAAGCATGAGATACGATATGAATGACTGTATGATGATTAAATGAGCTTATGTATATGATAAATTCTATATAAAGTGTTGCATCAGACCATGCCCAATCCGGGGGTACTAAGAACCCGGATAACCTAGATGGGGTTTGTACTTATCAACCTAGGGAAGGATTTGTACTTCTCCACCTGGTGATGGGGCATCACCATCACTAACCTAGATAAGGGGTTTGTACTCGTCAACATAGGGAAGTTTTTGTACTTCTCCACCATGGTGATGGGGTGGCATTATCACCAACCTAGATGAGGGTTAGTACTCATCCACCTAAGTGATGAGGCGACATCATCACTAACCTACCAAAGAGTTGTACATTTGAAAATCTAGCTTGGTCTCTTCTACACATATGATATCCTATAGGAGCATGAGTTACTTAAGCATGTTTTACTTATGCATTGATCATGCATGCCATATTGTTATATTATGCCTATTGTTATACACTTTGGTTATGATGTCTATCTCTTGTTGCATTACATCCTAAGTACTTAGTACATTCAAATATACTAACGCGCACTCTACTCCTACATGATGTCATCCTGTAGGAATCGTTGGCAAAGTGGATCATCCTCCTCCATGTGCCTAGTACGGTGCTATTCAAGCTAGTTGGTGAATCCTCCACTTCGACGACCTAGTCTATGTTTCTTCTGTTGTGTATGGAGACAATTTCTTTATTGTCTATTTTGACTATGAGGGTGAGCCTATTTACTTTGTCTTGCCCCCCGCTCTTATCTATGTATTAGAGGTGTTTGCTGGACATGTTATGAATTTATCATATGAGTTTAACTCTTGTCTTTGACCATGATATTGTGCGATCTTTTCCCTTAGTCCCAGTTTCCCCATTATTTTATCTTTGATGCTCGATTTATTGCTTCCATGACCAAGGATGTGTAATGATGCTCTATGAGGCTTGTTTGGGGTCCCTTCGGGTTCCCCTTGCGCCGTGTCATGTCTAGACCCTAGGCTTGGGTCATGAAAAACTTAGTATCTGAGCACTACGTTGATAGATCCTCGGAGTCCAACACATCGAGTCGATTAGAGTCCTGTTCATGGTTGTGAAGCGTGCCATGACTATTAATAGGAGGCTATGCGACGTTTTAAGAAATATTTCCCTTTTTCATGATCTAAGTCGTGCTATAGATTTATGGTAAGTTCCCCCCTAATGATTGTTTGTTGCTATGCTAGATCATGGTAAACACTCGAGGACGAAGGGCCAAAACTCTTGAGGAGCAACCTAACAATGGTGAGCTCCAGGATGCTCTCACTATGCTTTCCCAAGTTGTGGCCAACCAAGTCAATAAAGGGGCCCAAGCCCCTCATGCTACTATCCTAGGAGATAGGGTAAGAGACTTCATGAGGATGAATCCTCCGATTTTCTATAGGTTAAAGATGGATGAAGATCCACAAGAGTTCGTTGATGAGGTCTACAAAATCTTAAATATCATGGGTGTTGGGCCAACTGAAAAGGTGGAGTTGGTGGCGTACCAACTCAATGGGGTAGCTCAAATATTGTATGATCAATAGAAGGGTCCGAAGGGGGTCGGTGAGGTGATGCTTTGGGAGGAGTTCAAATTGGCCTTCCTTAGTCTGTCTTTCCCTCTTGAGCTTAGGGAAGCAATAGGATGAATAAATTTGTGACGGGGGTCTCCAACTTGGTATGTGATGAATGCCGGTCCTCTATGCTAATTAGTGACATGGAATTGTCTTGGTTGATGACCTATACTGAGCAAATAGAGGAGGAGAAATTGAGGAAAAGAAGGGGGCATAAGGGAAATTGGGCTCGTATTCGGGGTAAGTTCCAAATGGGCAGCCGGTTCTATTAAGGCCAAGTGTCTCACCATGCTACTAATAGGGAGTTTGCCAATGACCTTCGTAGGCCTCAATGTGTTGGTGTTGTGGCTCCCATTGATGTGTGTCCTACATGTGGGAAGGGTCATAAAGGTCCATGTTTGAAAGATTCTAATGCTTGCTTTGGTTGTGGGGAGCTTGGGCACACGAAGGTAGAATGTCCAAGAGACAGTGGCAAGGTCGAGGTGCTAATGCGGTTCCATTGGGGAGAGGTGTTCCTCAAGGTGGTGCCCGAAAGCACAATCGATTTGATGCTCTACATGGAAGGTAAAGGGTTAGTGAGGTCCCTGATGTTGTGACCGATATGTTGAAAATCTGTGACTTTGATGTGTTAGCTTTGGTTGATCCGGGTGCCACTCTTTCCTTTGTTACCCTTTTGTTGCTAAAAAGTTCCATGCCGTCCCCAAGTTCTTACATGAGTCATATGAAGTGTCTACTCCTATTGGGCCTCTATTGTTGCGAGGAAAGTTTATAGAAATTGTCCTATTTGCATTTTACATAAGTTGTTGCCTTGTGATATTGTTGAATTACACATGGTAGACAATGATGTCATTCTTGGGATAGATTGGTTGCGTGCCTACTATGCTTCTAGTGATTGTAGGACCTATAGGGTCAAGTTTCAATTTCCCAATGAACCTGTCCTTGAGTGGGAAAGTGTCACGCCCCAAGTCCCGCTAGGGCGGACTGGCACCCATTGCCGATAAGGCCCGGGAGAACCAACCTGTACCTATGCGCTTCCTGTACATATCATGAGGTATTTCTATGTTTGACATGCCTTTAAGATGATAAACAATGACGACAAGCCAAATGGAATTGCATATGACTAGGCCGTTGGAGCCACGATGTTTAAAGTATGAGACATGACCACACTTGATATACATAGTCTACAAAGCCTCTAGATAAGGAACAACATCCGATAAGGGTCGGGACAGGCCCCGCCTGAACAAACTGTGCAATAAAACATGTAAGCTCTAGACATATACAAAGCCCCGAAGCAACCTGGAGCTTAGTGACAGCAGCTGAATATCCTATACTCCTACTGGGGATATCTACTAGCACTTGTACCTGCAGCATGAAATACAGGTCCCCCGTAAGGGACGTCAGGATGAGATATTGTACTGAGTGTGTAAGGCATGATATACTGTACATGAAGTAACAACACCAATGAAACTATGCAATGAAGTGGGATAAGAGATCACCTTTGATTAGACTTTGGAATCATGTACTATATTCTTTATGTCACTTTACCTTTACTGTATAATCTGTGCACAACTGTAATACAAATGGCCAACTGATCAGTGTTAAACTGTATCGGGATCGTCCCTTTGCTAGGTTCTTCCTGAACCCCATCGGGCTACCACCCGTAATAAGAATTTCCCTGGCTAGGTGATTCTTCCCCCCTCGGGATACCAGGATCGTCCCTTTGCTAGGTTCTTCTTGAACCCCCTCGGGCTACCACCCGTCAAAACTGTATACTTATGTTTTAATTACCTTTGAGATGGTTCTTTTGGTGGTCACAATATTAGAGTTGTAGTACTGTATATGTAGCATGTGACATGTAGATAACCATACAAGACAATATGACAATGCAGAAGAGTATGTTACACAAATAATGAAATGCGTATGAAATGAAATAACTCGTGAACTTCATGTAGTACCAAGAGCTCATGTTACTTGGTATTCATGTATATATGCAGAATTGAAGATGACTATATATGGCAGCATGTGAACATATGAAAGAGTGGAGATACGGTTAATAGTTGTGTCGGTGTTGATAGATACCTTTATGTACCAAGGAAGTATCCATGTTTCATGTCAAACGATACAGAATTAAGTAACCTTACATACCTCGTTGGATGACCTCTTTACTATCTCGAAACAACCTTCCCTTTCTTCAAACAGTTATCTACAACATAGTAGGTGATAAAACTAGTATTAGCATCCAATATACACACCTTGGCAGCCCAATTCCACAACAAAACAGCACACGGGTAGCAACCGGGCAATTATAAACCCTAGCGTGTTCCTTTAACCGGTTCTACCTCTAATTGTATTTTACAGTACACATCTACATATAAGAATCATGGATAGCCTGTTCTTGTGCCATAACAACCTTACAACAGCCCACAAACACAACACATAACAATTCTACATCACCTAAAAATGGGCAGCATAACGTTACCTCCCCTTGCTACCTTTCGACCTTAACAATTCCAAATCGGTTCCAACCTTAACCTAACTGTTCCAGCAATATTTATAAATACAACCAGCTATGAACCAGTTTTAGAATAGCAACAAATCAGTTATTAAGGATGTGAAGCAACAGCTTGCTCTCCAATAGTCCATAAGTTCATACGAAGCACATATTGCGATATCATATAACGACTCACTTTTGTGGACTGTAAAAGTAGTTAATCAGCCTTTTTATACTACTGTAAAACC
>JAPFFP010044355.1:0-12483 GCA_026153255.1 Solanum medicagineum
TCCACATGGCTAGTTTGGTACTTCAGAGATAATCATTGGTGAGTCCTCAAGTCCAAGGACACTCTATATATTACTCTTGCTATTTTGAGACTTCATTATGTTGAACACTTGTTCTTATGTGGATGAGCCAGAAAAGTGTCTTGACTCCCGCTCTATTCCAAGTTAGAGGTGTTGTTGGATATTATGATGTACTTATGCTATGAGCGTGACTCTTTTATGCTTTAATGATTATCAAAGATCTCCCTTAGTCCCATGTCCCTATCTATTTAAATCCCTTGTTGTTGTTTGTTTTGCTCCTGCGACCAAGGATGTGTGATTGATATGCTAAGAGGCTTGTATGGGGTCCCTTCAGGTTTCCCCATTCGCCGTGCCATGTCTAGGCCCTAAGCTTGGGTTGTGACAAACTTGGTATTAGAGCACTAGGTTGTTACCGGTCCTCAGAAGTACAACACACCGCATCGATTAGAGGCTTATTCATGGATGTGAAGTGCGCCACAACTATGAATTGGAGGCTATGAGGCGTTTATGAATATTTCACTTCTTCATAATCTATGTCGTGCGGTGGAGCTAAGTCATCTAAGGCTTATTACTGATCCCTAACCATTACATTTCAAAATATGTCTCAAGCTATTCAGAATGGTGGAAAGGACGGTAACCATCTCTCACTTGAGGGTCAACTTCCCAACAGTGACATGTCAAATTTGGAGGTTCGAAATGCTCTATGGCTATTGGACAAGGTTGTAATTGCTCAACTCAATCATCAAGTGGGTGCCCCAAGACTTCAAGGGACAAGAGGAGGGAGAGGAAGGCTAAGAGGTGCTGAGTTGATGTTGTCTCATCTTCTACTAGTTTATCAGTCTCCAAGTACAAGAATAAAAGGATCCCTTTTGCCACTTGTCAAGGGTGTGGAAAGAAGCATCAAGAAAGGAGTTTGGTGGGCATAGAAGGTTATTTTAAGGTGGCAATGTTGGGTATAAAATGAGAGATTGCCCGATGGCCTCAAGGGAAGAGAGAAGAAGGGCTCAATTTGAAAGTAGGCTTACGTATGCTAAGCCTGGTGGCAAGGGTGGGGTGACCTATCCTAGGTGCCCAAAATGTAGGAGAAATCATAGTGGCACATGTTTGAAGAATGTGGGTGCATGTTTTTGGTGAGGTAAAATGGGCCACAAGGTTGTTGATTATCCATATGCTCAAAGGAAGGGCAAAGGTGTTGGTGCTCAAGCTTCTCCGATGTGCAACAAGTGTGGAAGGTACCATTTGGGAGATTGTTTGGCTGGTTAAAGTGCATGTTTCAAGCATGGCACAAAGGATAACAAATTGAGACATTGTCCATAGGCTACAAAATCTTTGAGGATGACCGTCTACGATCTCAACCATACCCCTCTAAGGGTTGCTAGACTTGGCTTGGCACTTTATAGATATGTTAAGGGTTTTTGATTTTGATATGTATGCATTAATAGATCCAGGTGCCACTGTAACACCCCACATCTTACATATACTATTCTTATGCATATGTAATATGATATGAATTGATGGAAGGAGCGCCAATTTTAAAAGTGCCTAACGTTTGAACAGGAAGGCTATATTTACGTCTAGCGCTTAAGACGAGCGAGGGCATATAAGTTTTAAGCCAAATTTGGGAGTTAGAGGCCTTAAGTGAGGTGAGAGATTGAGGTGCTTGTAGGACTTAGGAAGCTAGCAGGTGAGTCACCTACGTGCTTAGCTTAAATTTTCTAGCTAAATGGAGACGAGCCTAACGCTGAATTTGTCCAAGTCCAATAAAGAATAAACTCCAAGTTAAGGGTGTAATTTTCACCCATGCTTTCACTTCATAAATGGACTATATTTTTAGCCCAATAAGAATATAAAAAGAGCCCAAGGACATCACAATTCATTTGATAATTTAGGCTCAAACTAACTAAAAAGAAAGGAGAAAAATGGGAAGCGAAGGCCCATCCATTTGGAGCCCCTTAAGTCCCAAGTGAAAGGGGCAAGAAGCTGCATCACCACCTTAATAAATTAAGACAAAAAATGTCTTAGTAAGTTGGCCAAAATCCCCCTTTGAAAAGGATTTAAAACAGCTCCCTTAAGCCAATTTAATTTGGACAAAATCTGCATTTCTAGGTTACTTTGTGCTCTCTTTCAACTTATACAAAGCAACCGTCACAACCTCACAAGTGTTCCTAAAGTAGACATAAACCTTGAGGTTAAAGGTAAGTAAAGATACTTGTGCATTTAGTATGGTTTGTATATGAAAAATAAGAAGTATATGTTAGTTATGTTTGTGCTGGAAATTTGGACAACATGTGTGCTAAGGATGGTTGGGCACTTTTCTTGTTAATTAAGAAGGCCTTTATCTTATTGGTTGGATAAATATGAAGTAAAACTTATGTTTTTAACAAGGTTTAATTTTCTAGTGATGTAACCAAGCTGCTGCACCACTTTTACAGTCCGCAAAGGTGAGTTCTTATATGATATCGCAATTGTGTCTTCGTATGAACTTGTAGGCTGACAGTTGGAAATTGTTGTTTCACGACCTTCACCTACTTTGGGACTATTTGTATACTATTGTACAACTGGTTTTATGTGTAAATAATGTTGGATATAGTATGATTAAAGTTGAAAAAAGTTCGGGATTGTTGACGTCGAAAGGTAGCGAGAATACATAATGTGATGCTTCCTATATGTGTATTGTGTAAGATTGTTTTGTCTTGTATATGTGAGCTATTGTAAGACTGTTATGGGTCTAAAACAAGCTATAAATTACATGTACATAAGAATGGTTATTAGAAAATATGATTATAAGTGGAAAGGTTGAAAGAATGCCTTTAGGTCACTAAATACAAGCTTGCTGCCCAGATGTTACTTGTTTATAAGATTAGACTGCCAAGAAGTGTTTCTTAGCTGCTAATACTAGCATTATTGCCTACTATATTGAAGATAAATATTTAAGGGAAAAGGAGTTTACTCCGAGGTAGAGGTCATATATCGAGGTATGTAAGGCTACTTGATTTCGTATTACATTAGCATGAAATCTAGATTCTTAGTTGGCACATAAAGGCACTTACCCACCATGACACAACCATTAACCGTGTCTCCACTCTTTCATATGTTCATATTTTCCCATTCATAGTCACCTTCAAATCTGCATACATACCTGGATACCAAGATACATGGGTTCTTGTTGCTAAATAAAGTTCACGAGTTGTTTCATCTCATACTCATTTCATTATTTGTGTAACATACTCTTTTCATTGCCTATTATCTTTTGTGATTATTTACATTCACATGCTATATCTATAGTCCTACTGCTCAAATATTACAACCACCAAAAGGATCATCTCAAAGGTAATTGAAAGATAAGGTATGTTGCTTATTGATGGGTGGTAACCTGAGGGGTGGAAGAATCACCTAGCAAGGGTCGATCCCAATAAGGGGGTAGCCCTAGGTGTGAAAGAAAAAGCCTAGCAAGGGCCGATCCCAATATATATTTACCACTGTTCAGCTGGTCATTTGTATTACATGTTGTGCACTAATTATACTATTAAGGTAAAGTAATAAAAAGAACATAAAGTACATGATTCCACAGTATAACTAAAGGTGGCCTCTTATCTTTACACCAGTGCATAATTTCATTTAAGTTGTTAGTTCATATATAGTATTTTCTGCTGTACATATTCAGTACATTATCTTGTACTGACGTCCCTTACAGGGGACCTGTATTTCATGGTGTAGGTACAGGCACTAGTAGATATTCCAAGTAGGAGTACAAGATATCCAGCTGATGTTACTGAGCTCTAGGTTGCTTCGGGGCTTTGTGTGTGTGTGTTTAGAGTCTATATTTTTGTATTGTGTAGTTAGTCGAGGCGGGGCCTTTCCCGACCCTTATCAGATACTTTTCCTTTTCTAGAGGCTTTGTAGACTATGTAAATTAAAGTGTGGTTATGTCTCGTACTTTAGACAACGTGGACCCAACGACCTAGTCATATGCATTTTCTTTGGCTTGTTATTACTTTTTACTTTCTTAAAAGTATGTTGAATGTAAAAATTTCTTATAATATGTATATAAAGTGCATGGATATAGGTTGGTTCTTCCAAGCCTTATTGGCAACGGGTGCCAGTCCGCCTTAACGGGAGTTTGGGTGTGATAAAAGTGGTATCAGAGCGAGGTCGTCCTAGGGAGTTTACAAGGCCGTGTCTATGTAGAATCTTCTTTATCGATGTGTTATGCACCACATTTATAAGAAGGAGGCTATTTGACATTTAGGAATTGTCACTATCTTTTCATTCTTTATATCTTGCCATAGAGCCAACTGTAATAGGTGGATTGTATCTTAACCCCTAAAGTGTTTTGTACAGCAAGTATGCCAGAAACCAGGAAAAACAAAGGTAAAGGGAAGGAAGTAGAAGTGGTAGTTGGTATACCCAGTCGAGTGAGACAATGAAATGAGGGGCAAAATGAGTCTCTATCACAGACATCTCCAACTCCTCTAGCTCTTGATGAACAAGGAAGTAGTGAAATTCCCCCAGAACTACCTATCGATGCTACCATGCAGGATATGAGAAATACTGTCCAACTATTGACTTGTACAATTGCTGGCTAAGGTCAAAGATAGGAAGGCCCAGTTATAGGTACAGGTGGTGCAAATAGGGCAACTAGCGCGAGGATACATGACTTCCTTAATTTGGACCCTCTCTCCTTCACCAAGTTAGATCCTAATGAAGATCTCCAAGACTTTATTGATCAGATCCAATGCACATTAGATGTTATGCATGTGAGTAGTATAGAAGCTGTTGAGCTAGCAACATACAGATTGAAGGGTGTGGCTATATTTTGGTATGAAGCTTAGAAGCAATCCAAGGTTATATATGCATCTCCAACTACCTGGAAGGAGTTCACAGAGGCATTTCTTGAACATTACTTGCCATTAGAGATCCGAGAGGCCCATATAGATCAGTTCTTGAATCTTCACCAAGGGAATATGAGAGTGAGGGAGTATAGCCTCCAATTTAATTCCTTGTCCAAGTATGCTCCTAATGTAGTTGCCACTATGATAGATAGAGTTCACCGATATATGGATAGATTGGATACTTATCTAGTCAGAGACTGTATCATTGCTTCCTTGAATAAAGACATGGATATAGCGAGGATGCAAGCTTTTGCACAGAAGCTGGAAGATTAGAGGCAAAGGCGAAGGACACAAGAGTTAGAAAGGGGGCAGTCCAAGAGGGCTAGATCTGCAGGGCAGTTTACACCATCCTAAGGTGACCTTCGGCTTCGGTCTTCTAACAAACCGCCTAGGCCCTCATCCTCCTACTCTACAGCCAGTGCTCCACCACAACTTCAAAGGTCTAGAAATAATCAGTTTGGTCTAAGAAGTGAAGGACAAGGTGCACGGATAATAAGATATTCAGTGGGCCAGCAAATGACTTCTAGGCAGCCATGCAAACAGTGTGGAAGAAGTCATTTAGGTATATGTCATGTTTGGAAAGATGCTTGTTATTGGTGTGGTGCACCAGGGCAAATGATGAGAGGTTGCCCGAGGAGGCGTGTGGGTGATATAGTGCAATCTACTGCGTCAGTTGTTGCATCATCATCGTCAGTTCCTCCATTAGTTAGGGGTCAACAAACACCTATAGGTCGTGGTAGAGGTGTAAGAGGGGCAGTTAGCTCTAGCGAAGTCCAGAATCACACTTATTCTTTGGGGAGTCGGCAAAATTTGGAAGCTTCACCAATGTGGTCACAGGTACATTATCCATCTTTTCACATAACGTATATGGATTAGTTGACCCTGGTTCTACATTATCATACATTACCCCACTAGTTGCTGGAAAGTTTAAGAAAACACCCAAATTATTGAACAAACCATTTGAAGTGTCTATACTAACCGGTGAATCTATTATGGCTAGAAGGATTTATTATGGCTGTGTAGTAACTATTTATGATTGTGACACATTGGCTAACCTTATTGAGCTAGAAATGGTGGAATTCTATGTTATAATGGGTATGGATTGGTTAGCTTCTTGCTATGCCACCGTGGATTGCTGAACTAAGAAAGTGTACTTTCACTATCCAAATGAGGCAGTTCTTGAATGGGAAGGCAATATTGGGGCGCCAAAGGGTAGGTTTATCTCTTATTTTAAGGCAAGAAAGATGATATCTAAGGGATATATATGTTATTTAGTTATAGTAAGGGATATGGATGCATAATCGCCAACTCTTTAATCAGTTCCAGTAGTGAATGGATTTGTTGAGGTTTTTCCTGAATATCTTCCACGATTACCTCCATAACGAGAAGTAGATTTTGGTATTGACTTACTTCCAGGAACTCAACCTATTTCCATCCCTTCATATAGAATGGCCCTGTCAGAATTCCATGAATTAAAGGAGTAGTTAAAAGACTTATTAGAGAAGGGTTTTATAAGACCTAGTGTGTCCCCTTGGGGTGCACCAGTGTTATTTGTACGTGAAAAGGATGGAACCTTGAGAATGTGTATCGACTATCGACAATTGAATAGGGTGACAATTAAGAATAAATACCCCTCCCTAGGTTTGATGATTTATTTGATCAGTTACAGGGTGTCAAATGCTTTTCAAAAATTGATTTGAGATCGGGTTATTACCACGAGAGGGTGAAGGAGAAAGATATACCCAAGACAACTTTTAGGACACGGTATGGTCACTTTGGATTTCTTGTTATGTCATTCGGGTTAATAAATGCACTAGCAGTTTTTATGGATCTGATGAACAGCGTATTCAAGCCATTCTTGGATGTGTTTGTGATAGTATTTATAGATGATATTTTGGTATGTTCAAGGTCAGAAGATGACCATGCAAGTCACTTATGACAAGTGTTACAAGTTCTTTGTGATCCACATTTGTATGCCAATTTTTCCATATGTTAATTTTGGTTAGAATTAGTGGCATTCTTGGGTCATATTGTGTCCAATGAGAGAAAACGGGTTGACTCACAAAAGATCGAGGTTGTGAAAGATTGGCCAAGGCCAACAATACCTACGGAAGTTCAGAGCTTCCTAGGGTTGGCTGGTTACTACAGAAGATTTGTTGAAGGTTTTTCTTGTATTTCTGCACCTCTAACAAAGTTAGCACATAAAACAACCAAGTTCCAATGGAATGATGCATGTGAAAGGAGCTTCCGAGAACTGAAGAATAAGCTAACTCTTGCACCTATGCTAGTACTTCCAGAAGGCATCGAGGGGTATGAAGTGTATTGCGATGCTTCAAGAGTTGGCAAAGGGTGCGTACTGACACAACATGGTAGGGTAATTGCTTATGGCTCTAGACAACTATGTCCGCATGAGAGAAACTATCCAACACATTACCTTGAGCTAGCGGTAGTTGTGTTTGCTTTGAAATATGGCGCTACTATCTGTATGGGGTTCACGTTGACATATATACTGATCATAAGAGCCTGTAGTACATCTTTAAGTAAAAAGACCTAAATTTAAGATAGTGGAGATGGCTAGAGCTAATAAAGGATTATGACGTTGATATACTTTACCACCTAGGGAAGGCAAATGTGGTAGTCGATGCTCTGAGTCATAAGGCAATCAAGAATATTGGTGATCAGGTTGTGGTAAGCCAAGGTGTGGCTAAGGATCTACGACAACTAGATAGTTTGGGGGTTCGCCTTCTTGAAATCCCAAAGGAAGGGATGGTTGTGCATAATGTTGCGGAGTCTTCATTGGTAATGGAGGTTAAAGAAAAATAGTTCAAGGATCCTTTTTTATGACGACTTAAAGACAAGGTGAGTCAAGGTACGACAAAAGGGCTTTGACCTTACACCAAATGGAGTACTGTATTGCCAAAATAGATTATCTATGCCTGATATTAATGTACTAAGAAAGAGGATAATGGAACAAGACTATCATTCCATATATTCCATCCATCCACGATCAACTAAGATGTATCATGACCTGAAGGGAATGTATTGGTGGGGAGGCATGAAAAAGGACGTTGCAGAATTTGTGTCTCAATGTCCAAATTGCCAACAAGTCAAAGTAGAGCACCAAAATCTTGGAGGTTATATGGAATGTATAGAGCTTCCAATATAGAAGTGGGATATGATTACTATGGACTTTGTTATTAGGTTGCCTCGCTCATTTCAGAAGTTTGACTCCATATGGGTAATAGTTGATAGACTCATAAAGTCAGCACACTTCTTGCTCGTTAAGAGTGATTATACAGCTGAAGAGTATGCAAAGTTATACCTCAATAAGAAAGTTAGGTTACTTGGGGTCTTAATCTCCATTATATCTAATCGAGGAGCTCAATTCACTTCAAAGTTTTGGAAATCATTCCAAAGAAGTTTGGGGACACAAGTGAATTTGAGTACAGCTTTCCACCCTTAAACAAGTCAAGCAGAGCACACTATTCAAACACTTGAAGATATGATACGAGCTTATGCATTGGACTTTAACAGTAGTTGGGTGGATCATTTCCCACTTATTGAATTTGCCTATAATAATAGCTACCACTCGAGTATCAAGATGACACCTTATAAAGCTTTGTATGCAAGGAAATGTAGGTCGCTAATTAGATGGTTTGAAGTGGGTGAAACCACCTTGCTTGGGCAAGATCTAGTACAACAAGCCATGGAGAAAGTTAGGGCAATACAACAGCAGCTAGAAACAGCCCAAAGTCATCATAAATCACATGCGGATGCTAGAAGGAAAGGACTAGAATTTTTAGTAGGGATTGGGTATTCTTAAAGGTATCTCCAATGAAAGGGGTTATGAGATTTGGTAAGAAAGGAAAACTGAGCCCACGTTACATAGGACCATATAAAATTATTAAGAAGTTTGGGCAGGTTGCATATGAACTAGAGCTACCCCAATAGCTTTCAATGATTCATCCAGTTTTTCATGTTGCTATTCTAGATCGTCAAGTTAAGAAGCTAAGGAACAAAAGAAATAGCTTCAGTAAAAGTACTTTGGAGGAACCAGCAGGCAGAAGAGATAACATAGGAGGCTAAGGAAGCAATGAAATCAAAATACCTTTACTAGCTAAAGAGGAAATCCAACATGCAGAATTGGGGCCTTAATAGGGACATGTGTTTGAGTACTTGTTATGTTATCAAAAGTTTGTTTAAGTAAAGGTCAGAACTTGGTTAAGCTATCCAATAATGCTAACATTCGAGGACGAATGTTTCTAAGGAGGTGAGGATGTAACACCCCACATCTTATGTGTACTATTCATATGCATATGGAACATGAAATGAATTAGTAGAAGGAGAGCCAATTTTAAAAGTGACTAATGTTTGAACGGGTGGTCTATATTTACGTCTAGCACTTAAGACGAGTGAGGCCATATAATTTTTAAGACAAATTGGGGAGTTAGAGGCCTTAAGTGAGGTGAGAGAATTGAGGTGCTTATAGCACTTAGGAAGCTAGCAGGTGAGTCATCTATGTTCTTATCTTAAATTTGCTAGCTAAACGGAGATGAGGCCTAACGTCAAATTTATCCAAGTCCGATAAAGAATAAACTCCAAGTTAAGGGTGTAATTTTGGTGCATGTTTTTGCTTCATATATTGACGATATTTTTAGCCTAAGAAGAATATAAAAAGAGCCTAAGGACATCACAATTCATTTAATAATTTATGACCAAACTAACTAAAGAAAAAGGAGTACAATGGGCAGCAAAGTCCTATCAATTTGGAGCCCCTTAAGGCCCAAGTGAAAGGGCAAGAAGCAACATCACCAGCTTAATAAAGTAAGACTAAAAATGACATAGTAGTTGGCCAAAAAACCCCTTTGAAAAGGATTTAAAATATCTCCTTTAAGCCATTTTAATTTGGACAAAATCTGCATTTCTAGGTTACTTTGTGCTCTCTTTCAACTTACACAAAGCATCCCTCACAACCTCACAAGGGTTCCAAAAGCATACATAAACCTTGAGGTTAAAGGTAAGTAAATCTACTTGTGCATTTAGTATGGTTTGTGTATGAAAAACAAGAAGTATATGCTAGTTATGCTTGTGCTGGAAATTTGGACAGCGTGTGTCCTAAGGATGGTTGGGCATTTTTCTTGTTAATGAAGAAGGCTTTATCTTATTGGTTGGCTAAATTATGAAGTAAAACTTATGTTTTGAACAAGTTTTAGTTTTCTAGTTATGTAACCAAGCTACTGCACCACTCTTACAGTTCACAAAAGTGAATTCTTATATGATATCACAATTGTGTTCTTAGTATGAACTTGTCAGCTGACAGTTGAGAATTGTTATTTCACAACCTTCACCTACTTTGGGGCTATTTGTAGATTATTGTATGACTAGTTTTATGTGTAAATAATGTTGGATATAGTCTGGTTAAAGTTGAAACAAGTTCGGGATTTTTGACGTTAAAAGGTAGCGAGAATACATAATGTGATGCTCCCTATTTATGTATTGTGTAAGATTGTTCTATCTTGTACCTTGTAAGTTGTTGTAAGATTGTGAAGGGTCTAAACCAAGCTATATATTACATGTACATAAGGATGATTATTAGAAGATAAGATTATAAGTAGAAAGGTTGAAAGAATGTCTTTGGGTTGTTAAATACAAGCTTGCTGCCCGGATGTTACTTTTTTATAAGATTGGATTGCCAAAAAGTGTTTCTTAGCAACTAATACTAGTATTATTGCCTACTCTACTGTAGATAATTATTTGAGGGAAAAGGAGATTACTCCGAGGTAATAAACGAGGTCATATATCGACGTATGTAAGGCTACTTGATTTGGTATTGCATTGGCATGAAATCTAGATTCTTCCTTGGCACATAAAAGCACTTACCAACCCCAATGCAACAATTAACCGTGTCTCCACTCTTTCAAATTTCCATATGCTCCTATTCATAATTACCTTCAAATCTGCGTACATACTTGGATACCAAGATACATGCGTTCTTGTTGCTAAATAAAGTTCATGAGTTGTTTCATCTCATACGCATTTCATTATTTTTGTAACGCACTCTTTTCATTATCCTATTGTCTTTTATGATTATTTACATGTCACATTCTATATCTACAGTCCTACAGCTCAAATATTATGACCACCAAAAGAATCATCTCAAAAGTAATTGAAAGATAAGGTGTGTTGTTTATTGATGGGTGGTAACCCGAGGGGTTGAAGAATCACCTAGAAAGGGTCGATCCCATTACAGGGGGTAGCCCTAGGGGTGAAAGGAAAAGTCTGGTAGGGGCCGATCTCGATATAGATTTACCACTGATCAGCTGGTCATTTGTATTACATGTTGTGCATAGATTATATAGTAAAGGTAGAGTAATAAAAAGAACATAAATTACATGATTCCACAGTATAACTAAAGGTGGTCTCTTATCCTTACACCAGTGCATAATTTCATTTAAGTTATTACTTCATATATAGTATTTCCTACCTTACATATTCAGTAAATTATCTTGACTGACATCCCTTATTGGGGACCTGCATTTCATTCTGTAGGTATAGGCACTAGTAGATATTCCCAGTAGGAGTACAAGATATCCAACTACTGTTACCGAGCTCTAGTTTGCTTCGGGGCTTTGTGTGTGTGTGTGTCTAGAGCCTATATTTTTATATTGTATAGTTAGTCAAGGCGGGCCTCATCCCGACCCTTATCAGATATTTTTCCTTATCTAGAGACTTTATAAACTATGTGAAGTAAAGTGTAGTTATGTCTCATACTTTATACAACGTGGCCCCAACGGTCTAGTCATATGCATTTCCTTTTGGCTTGTTATTACTGTTTAATTTCTTGAAAACATATTGAATGTAGAAATTCCTTATAATATGTATAAAAAATGCATGGATACATGTTAGTTCTCTCGAGCCTTATCAGCAATGGGTGCCAGTCCGCCTTAACGGGACTTTGGGCGTGACAGCCAATCTTTCTTTCATTACTCCTTTTTTTGCCAAAAAGCTTCTGCGAGTTCCCAATTATTGTGTGAACCTTATGAAGTGTCGACCTCGTTGGTGAGTCCATTGTTGCTAAAAGAGTCTATAGAAATTGTCCCATATTCATATTTCATAAAGTCTTACCTTGTGATTTTGTTGAACTTGACATGGTAGATTTTGATATTATTTTTGGGATGGATTGAATACATGCATATCATACCTCCATTGATTGTAGGACCTGTAGGGTGAAATGCCAATTCCCTAATGAGCCCATTCTAGAATGGGAAAGTCGTAATGTGGTGCTCAAGGTTAGATTCATTTCTTGTCTCAAAGCCTAAAAGTTGATTTCAAAGAGTTGCCTTTATCATATTGTGAGGGTTAGGGATGTCGAGTGCAAAGTCCTTCCTATTGAGTTGGTTCCGGTGGTCAATGAATTTCTTGATGTCTTTCCCAATGAGCTTCTCGGTGTTCCTCCCGAAAGGGAAATAGACTTTGGTATAGACATCCTTCCGATACTCAACCCATTTCCATTCCCCCTTACCGTATGGCCCCGGCGGAATTGAAGAAGTTGAAGGATCAATTGAGGTATTTG
>JAPFFP010044356.1:0-12482 GCA_026153255.1 Solanum medicagineum
AGACGTGTGAATAGATTGACCTTGAAACAACAACGATTAATTACTCTTGCTATAAAACAAGCTTGTATTTTATCTTTGTTACCTTTTCTCAATAATGAAAAATAATATGAAAGAACCGAGTCGACTACTAGAACTACTGGTTTTAAAGGCCGAAATAAATAGGCTTATTTTTTCTTCACTTGAATCATAATTACAAGAATATAGATTTGAGTATCGTGTCGTAAGAAAAAAAAAAGATCGGAAAAAAAGAAAAAAAGTTTTTATTGAATTGAATGTGTTCATTCTTTTTATGATGAACACTTGATACTATGAGGGTGAGCCTAGAAATTGTCTTGGCCCCCGATCCAATCTATGTTAGAGATGTTGTTGGAACAATTGATGTACTTATGCTTGCGCTTTGACTCTTTTATACTTTATAAATATCAAGACTTCCCATAGTTCAGTTTCCCTTATTTATATCTCTTGTTGTTATTTATTTTGCTTCCGTGAACAAGGATGTGTGAATGATACGCTAAGAGGCTTGTTTGGAGTCCCCTCGTATTTTCATTCGCCGTGTCATGTCAAGGCCCTAGTCTTGGGTCGTGACATATTTACAAGGTGGTAGAAATATCTACACCTATCTACAAGGGTCTGGAACCTTCTGGGCTTCTCTAGGCTTCTCCTTCAAGATCCACACAATTCTAGACAATTCCATAGTCTTCCAGACTATGGTGGATGCCTCTAAATGATTCCATATATCACCTTGGATGAATTTTTGGGCAAAATATAAGCGGTATGTCACATAACCTAAGGGGTTATGTTGGATTCCATATAGTAGCTCACATGGTCTTAAATGTCGGTTAAGGTCTACTCCCACAAGTTATGATTTTATGATATGCTTTCATTACATGTTATTTCTCATGGATATACTCTTTAGTCATATTGAGCCATATTCATTGTGCATGCTTAAGCTCACTTTATGTATCTTTCACTTTATATATACTTATATGTTATGTTTATGAATGATAACATTGCAATTTGATACATGCATTGCATCTCACATACTTAGTACATTCTAATGTGCTAACACATATTTTGCCATTTAGTAAGGTAAAAGATGTCTCTTTAAAAGTTTCTTCTCTTGAGTCAGTCCCCATTGTGAGTAGTTTTTTATGTCTTTCCAAATGAGTTATCGGGTGTTCCTCCCCAAAGGGAAATAGAGTTTGGTATAAAGCTCTTACCTGTTACCCAACCTATCTCATTTCCTCCTTATAGAATGACTCTTGAAGAGTAGAAGGAATTAAAAGTGTATTTGAGGGATTTGTTGGAGAAGGGTTTCATTAAGCCTAGCCAATCTCTATAGGGTGCCACAATTTTATTTGTACGGAAGAAGTATGGGTCGCTCCATATCTGCATCGACTACTGACAACTCAATAGGGTAACCATAAAGATTTAGTATCTCCTTCCGAGGATAGATGACTTGTTCGATCAATTACACGGGTCTACTCATTACTCCAAAGTTGACTTAAGACCTGGTTATCACCAATTGAGGGTGAGAGAAAGTGACATTCCTAAGATGGTATTTCAGACTAGGTATGGTTACTTCGAGTTTGCGGTGATGTTGTTTTGCCTCACTAATGCACCAACATATTTATGGAATTAATGAATAGAGTGTTCAAGCTTTACCTTGACATGTTGTCATGGTGTTTATTGATGACATTTGTATCTACTCTTGAGGTGAACATGATCATATGGAACACTTGAGGGAAACCCCGAGGGAGCAGAAGCTCTATGCAAAGTTTGACAAATGCGAGTTTTGGCTAGACAAGGTTGCCTTCCTTAGACATATGGTATCTAGCGAGGGATCAATGTTGATCCTAAGAAGACTGAAGTAGTGAGAAACTAGCCAAGGCCATTTACTCCCACTGGTATAAGGAGTTTCATGGGCCTAGTCGGTTACTATAGAAGGTTTGTGCACGATATGTCCACTATTTCTTCTCCACTTGCCAAGTTGACTCAAAAGAAAGCTAAGTTTGTGTAGACGGATGAATGTGAGAGGAGTTTCTAAACTCTAAAGGATTGATTGACTTCTTCCCCCCTGTTGACTTTGCTAGAAGGGAATGATGGGTTCGTCGTGCATTGTGATGCATCAAGGATTGGTCTGGGTTGCGTGTTAATGCAAAATTGTAAAGTGATTGCCTATGCTTCAAGGCAGTTAAAAATGAATGAGAAGAATAACCTGACTCATGATCTTGAGCTTAGAGGGGTGTTGTTTGCCTTAAAGATTTGGAGACATTGCATGTATGGAGTTCATGTAGACGTCTTCACCGACCACAAGAGTGTCCAACATGTGTTCATCCAAAAATATCTAAATTTGAGGCAACATAAGTGGTTAGAGCTACTCAAGGATTAGGATATGAGTGTAAAGTATCACCCCCGAAAGGCCAATGCGAACAACCTTAGTAAATTTCCATGGGTAGTGTCTCTTATATTTAAGATGATGGAAAAAGTGAGTTAGCCAAAGATGTTCATAGGTTGGCGAGACTGGAAGTGTGATTAAGTGTGCCTAAAAGTGGTAATGAGTTCGCATCTTCTTTGGTTGACGAGGTCAAGATTAAGCAAGATCTTGATCCTGCCTTGGTCGAATTGAAACCTTAGAAGAAGATGGAAAGGTAGAAGTCTTCGCACAAGAGAGGGATGGTGTACTCCAATATCAAGGAAGGTTGTGTGTGCCGAATGATAGTGACTTTAATAGGTTTATCATGCAAGAGGCCTATAACTCTTCATATTCCATTCATCCCGGCACCACAATAATGTATAGAGACTTAGGAGAGATTTATTAGTGGGATGGAATGAAGAAGGACATTACTCGATTTGTGTCCGAGTGTGCAAATTGCCAATAGGTCAAGGTTGAACACCAAAGGCTGAGTGGCCGAGCACAAGACATTGATATTCTACTTGGAAGTGGGAAGAGATCAACATGAATTTCGTAGTTGGGTTGGCAGATACTTAAAAAGTTCTTAATTTATATCGGCGATAATTGACCACATGATAAAGTCAGCTCATTTCTTAGTAGTCAAGATGAATTTAGTGTCGAGGACTATGCCTATTTGTATATATGAGAGTCGGTGAGGTCGCATGGATTTCCATTGTCGATCATATCGGATCGTGGATTTCCATTCATTTCTCACTTTTGAAAGTCCTTTCAAAGGGGACTTGGCACTAGGGTGAAGTTAAGTGCAACTTTTCAACCCAAAATTGATGGACAAGTCAAAAGGACTATTCAAACATTAGAATACATGTTAAGAGCTTGAGTGTTGGAGTTTAAGGGGAGTTGGGACATGCATTTTCCACTTATCGAGTTTTCCTACAATAATAGTTTTCATGTAGGTATTGGGATGACACAATTTGAGGTGTTATATGGTAGACAGTGTGGATCCCCTATGGGATGGTGTGAATTTAATGTGGTGGCATTAATAGGACCGAACTTCGTGATGAATGCTATGGAGAAAATTAAAACCATAAGGAAAAAATTGCAAATAGCCCAAAGCTGACAAAATTCCAACTCCGATGTGAGAAGAAGGGAACTTGAGTTCCAAGTTGGTGATTGGGTCTACTTGAAGGTATCTCAGATGAAAGATGTGATCCGGTTCGTTAAGAAAGTAAAGTTGAGCCCTAGGTCTGTGGGTCCCTATAAGGTGGTAAGAAAAGTAGGAAAAATGGCATATGACTTGGATCTACTCAACAAGTTGTATTTGATTCATGTAGTCTTCCATATGTCGATGTTGATGAAATTCATTGGTGAACCAAGTTCCACAGTTCCTTTGCATGATGTAAACCTTGAAGAGGATTTGAGTTATGAAGAGGTACCGATTGAAATCCTAGACTGGCAAGTGAAAAAGCTAAGAAACAAGGAAGTTGCATACGTCAAAGTGCTTTCGAGGACCAACAAGTTGAGGGTGCTACATGGGAAGTGAAAGCGTGTTATCTATATCTATTCCACTATATTCAAGCCTAAGGTATTAAGAAGTTCTTCCTAAAACTCCAACTTTAAGCATTTTAATTTTTCGTGATATATGCATTTATTTTGTGAACTGTTTGAGACATGTTTTAAGTATGAAATTCAAAATTTTTGAGAAATGATGTTTAACTTGTATTTTTGCATGCATACTGGGTTGTTAGCTCCTAGTTTACTCCTTAGAGCCTGTCTTTAAGTACATTTAGGGATGAATGTTCCCAAAGGAGAGATATTGCAACGACCCCCAGTCTAGGAGCCTTGAGTGCAGTAAAGTTGGCAAGAAAAATGACCTCAAGCCAGGTTTACGAGGGAAACTTATGGCTCGTAAGTGAACTTATGGCACATAGGATTGATCCTTAAACATGAGACTTCAGGAAGGGGAAAAGTTTTTGAGTATGGGTAATCCATACCAAGTGATGGCTCGTAGAAGACCTTATGGCCAGTAGGAAGGGTCGTGAGTGAGACTATCAGACATGAAGGAAATTTGGAGTTTGGAAGGTGACCAACATATTACTAGATGGTCCATGAAATAGGATGTGGATTGTAAGGAGTCTTGTGAAATAAGACCCAGAAAAGTAAGAAAAATGGCTAAATGTGAAAGGACTCTGCGAGTTAACCACGATCCATAGGTGTTTGCATGACCCAGTATAAGTGTTCATCGTTTTAGGTATAAGAAAGTCTGTTTTTAGAAATTTTAGATGTGTTACAAGACAAAAGGGACCTACGGCCCATGGTTTGACTTATGACCTATAAGCGTGGTTTTATAGGTCGAATTTGACAATGTTAATGAGGTATAGTTTTGTCATTTTTGTCCTTTCTATTCCTAAAAAATGTAGTTTTAGGGACGCGAAAGGGACACTATATCACCCTTTAAGCCCTAATTCCCTCATTCAACCCCTCATTCTTCACAATCTAAATTCCTAAGGCAAAAAAGTTCTCAAGAACAAGTTAGGGCAAAGGCTAGGGTTCCAAGGTTTCTTCTTCAAAATTTCATGTTCATTTCTCCCAAGTTTCTGTCACGACACAAGTCTAGGGTCTAGACATGACATGGTTAATGGGAACCCGAAGGGACCCCAAATAGGCCTCTTAGCATATCAATCACACATTCTTGGTCGCGGAAACAAAGTAAAACAATAACAAGAGGTATAGTAAAATGGAAAGCGGGACTAAGGGAAGTCTTGATATTCACAAAAGCATAAAAGAGTCAAGCTCATAAAATAAGTACATCATAGTATCCAAGAACACCTCTAACATAGAATGGAGCGAGGACACTTTTTGGGCCCACCTTCATAATAACAAGTGTTCAACATAAAGAAGTATCAAATAGCAAGAGTAATGTAGATAGTGTCCTAAGGCTTAAGCACCCACCAAAGCTTTTCTCTGAAGTATCGATTAGCCACATGAAGGATGATCAAAAGGTGCTTTGGTCCCTATATGGTAATAATATTAGGCATAGAGTATGTGTTAGTACATTTGAATGTACTAAGTATGCGAGATGCAATGCAACAAAACATAAGCCAATATAGTCAAAATACATAATCAGAAGCAATAGATATATAATCTCAATATGGCATGCATGGTCAATGCTCATAATAAAACATTCTTGTAAAACATTCATCTTGCACAATATATATATATAGCACACACATGTGGGAAGTGACCTCAACCGACATTGACCAAGTAGCTACAACTTGGAATCCAAGGCAAGACACCCCCTCGGTAAGGTGGACGAGCATGAGACCTCCTGGCTAGGTGTGGTTTACTTGTCAAGGAAAACCAAACATGATAACATGACTAGATGGATCCACTAGTATAGCAAGGGTAATAATCATAATCCTATGGTGGCACATAGTTTAGAGAATAAAGACTTTATGTAAGGACCCTTTGAGTTGAGCCTCAATCTTAAGCCTAAAATTGGTGCTCAGTCAAATTCCACGGGATACTTGAAATAAACATAACTTGTATAAATTATAAGAAACATGGATACATGACATAAGTAGCTCTTGAAACATGCTTGACCTCTAGTCGTAAGCCTAACTTGAACATGCGAGTAGGTCATAATCATACATGAACCTTTGATTTAACATGAATGGCTCACAAGAGGTAAAATCTTAAAATAGAGCTTAACTTGATACTTGTAAAACCATAGATACTTTTCATGAATTCAATGCATATTTGGAAGCCCTTAATCATCATGAAGTCACTTGACTTGTAAATCATGTAATAGATCATCAATAACTTGAGAATTCTTTATTTGACATTTTATCAAACATATGGTGGGTTCCTGATACTTATTCAAAATCATGCAATTCAAGAGTGAAACAAGATGAGTAAACCTAACCAAATTAACCCACCAACATGCAGTAAAATTCTCATGTATGGTACCTTGAAATCCATTACGAAAGCTCATGATAATTCATAGTTTCATAGCTCAAAATATGCATAGTCTCAATAGACAAAATCAATCCATGGTATAAGCTTGAATTTGATAGTCATACATAATTAATCAATATTTCATGAAACCCCAATATAATTTATGCTCATAATTCATAATAAAAGATACCTATAGGTAATACAGCTTGAAGACATGTAATTTCCATGACAAGGGAAGGTTGGGCTCCATGGGTGAAAGGGACCCAATGGATGAAACCCACATACCTTAAACCTTGATTCCCTTGAAGTGAACTTGAAGTAGTTTTAAAGCTTGAAATGAATCCTTGAGTTCCAAAATTGAACTAGAGATCCTTAGATTTGAATAAGAGAATTCATAGAGTCTTAGAGGGGTTTGAGAAAGGGTTTTGTGAGATAAAGATTAAACATGGCTAAGTATGGGTGATTTTACGCTTAAGTGGGCATGGAGCTATGACCTCAATGCCCTTTCGTGCATAAGACATGTAAGAAAAGTTTTATACTAGTCCACATCCAGTCCGCGACGCGGACCAAACGTGAAGATAAAAATGTACTGCTCCACACCCCTGGCGCATGGCGGCCAGGGCGCAGGTGCTCTCTGGAAATTAGAATTTAGCGAGAATTATTTTTTGCTACGGTTCCTCTAAATTTCGAGTTATACGTAATTTTTCCCCGTGATCGAGAATATGAAGTTGGATTTTTGATATCACATACGGATATTGAGATACATGAAAATTATAATTATGGGCATTCCGAAGAATATTTTCGGATATTTCAGTTTCCCCGAGGTATGTCAGTTGATTTATGGGCATCCTTTCACCCATAAAGTTCCTTATTGAGTATTTTACCTTTTCTTTATGTTCCTTAAGTTAATATCCATGCTTTTTATTATTTCAGGATATTTATATTATTAAATGCTACTCATGATATCCTATAACTATTTTACCAAGTATATATGCATGTATGTTTGAACTATTGATAATGACCCCATTATGATTTTCGGTGTTGATAAATGTTGGGCGTTTTTCGTGTTCCTTAAAAAGAGAAATTTCCTTATGACTTATGTGATTTGTGATTGTTCCATTTAAAAAACCTAGTCCACCTAGTTTTTAAGTAAAGTTTTATGATACATGACGATGATTAGGGCATTAATGTTAAGTAATGATTTGTGAAAGATATAAGTATGTTGGCGATTGCCTTAAAAGATGTTTAAGAAAGACTCCCAAGTTGAAAGAAAAATTCTCACTTGGCGGTTCCTAATGTTCGAGCTATTCCTCTGATTGCTACTTATGATTCTGAGTTGTATTTTAAAGAATTCTATGGGATGACTTAGCATCAAGAGGACTTGAGGTTGGCTTTCATACTGCTAGTTAAGGCATAACTCATTAAAGTTAAATCTCAATGTCCTGAACTATCTGCCACCATAGGAGCCCTTGTTGGCTAGGCTAGTGGATCCACGTAGGCCATTTATATTAATATGATGTATGCACAGTTGACAGAGTTCGACCTAAAAAGTGGTCTCTCCATGCCAACGTAAGGGGTTATGTTAGATTTCATATAGTAGCTCACATGGTCATAAATGACGGTAAGGTCTTCTCCCACAAGTTATCATTCTATGATATGCTTTCATTACATGTTATTTCTCATGCATATACTCTTATTCATATTTAGGCATATTCCTTGTGCATGCTTAAGCTCACTTTATGTATCTTTAACTTATGTACTTATATGTTATGTTTATGAGTGATGACATTACAATTTCATACATGCATTGCATCACACATACTTAGTACATTTCAACATAATAACACATACTTTGCCTGCATGATTTAACCATGTAGGGACAAGCACTCCTCCACTAGCTCGTGCTACTACTCAGCATCCAGGACTAGCTTTATTATTTGTGGTGAACCCTTAGTTCGGGACTCCTCCATTTCTCATTCTATTACGTTCTTACTTTTTATTTTGAGATGATGTATTTGTAGCCCTTTTGAGGCGTTTATTTTCTATGTTGCACTATTATGGATTTCTTTTTATTTGATGGAGACTGACCGTTACTGGTCCCGCCTGTCGATGATGTAGTTGGTATGCTTATGGACAAAATGAATCTTAGTCATTTACACTGCTTTTTAATATTGCTTCATTTCTAAAATAGCCCATAGCCTCTTCCCCTTAGTTTTTTTGCAAATTGTTTTCATTAAATGCCTTTGAATGCTTGAAATGCTTAAGATGACTTGGGTGAGGTGCCTTCGGATATCTTATTTACTGTGTGACGACTATGCCCCTAGGCGCCGGGTTGTTACAATCAACAATTATTTGAAATAAGAAGATGAGGTCCCAAATTATCTTTACATATTTAAAAGATTATATTAGCTTTATATATTAGTGAATTGGAATAGAGCAAAAATCTGTTTTGATAACAAAGAAGAAAAAAACATTTAAAAAGGATATATTAACTGCAATTAGAGAGAGTTAATTAAGTACTCTTAATCAATTTAATTCTTATGGAGTTTACACTTCCTTTTATCGTATTATAAACATAAGTAGAACAAAAAATATGCATATTGTACAACATAGGTTTTATTAATATTTTAATTGCTATTTCCAATAGCTGACCAATGAAAAATTTAATTTCCAAATTAATTACTGTCCCTAAAATAATGATTAAATGCACAAGAGAAAAAAATAAAGACAGACAATATTATTTGAAATGAGCAAGAAAAGTGTAGTGATGAAAATAATGTTTAACATATATGGTCGAAATTGTTAATGAAAAATATGAAGCATTAAGATCTGTCTGTAGGCATTATATTTAAATAATCTAACTACTCTACTTACAAGAAAATATAATTAAAGAACAATATTTAGTAAGAATACTAATTCAATTTGAAGTATCCTATATAGTATATACAAGTTTGTGTCCTTCAAAAACGTAATAATCTACTATCATTTTGAAAGCTGTAGTGAATAAATCATATGTACAGTATATCCATTTAATTAAAAATTGTAGGCTTCCATGTTTAAAGAATACTTGGTTAATTAAATGTTTTTTATTCTCTTTGGTGAATGAACATTTGTTTAAATGGCGGATATGATTAGTTCCCACTATATCTTTATGGATATCATCCTTTTATAATTACTTTTGCCTAGCTTAAAAAGAAGAGCAAAAACAATTGTCACTATCACGAGTAGAAAGTATTGAAATGTGAAAACATATTGCCTATAGTTGATCTACAAATTGAACCTATACTACTCATAATTTGATTTGTTTTCATTCATATGTTTTCTATATCACTCGGAACATAGAGAAAAAATAGCATGAGTATAGAATTGAAATTATGACTTCTTTCATATGTTTTTTCTTTTGCTATTTACTTGGAGCATGAATTTTTTTAAGTTTATTTCTTGTACATTCTAATTTGAGGAAAGTTTATGTCAAAAGATACCCTCCTTGCTATATGAACTAAATTCATAAGAATCATAAATTAACCCTAAAAAAATAAAGCTTCTCTAAGTACATCCAACTTTTATACATATATAATTTTGTGTATCAACTTAATAGCAGTTTATGTATAAAGCTAAACTATAACATACATGATCAATGTTAAAAAAAAATACTACAAAATAAGTATCTTTTGTTGTAGACGTTTAAACTTTCAACTTTCATTTTCAAATGCTCCAACGACATCCCGTCATTTTGATCTTAGAAAATAAGTCATTCTATGATAAGCTACATTGACTTTTCACAAATACATGCCATGTATTATATATATTATGGGATTTGACACTCACTTGCAACATATGTGCTGTAAAACTAGTATTATATAAATTAATGAGCTACGTATTTAAGTACAATAATATTTTGAGTTATTAATTTTACAAGATAGAATATTGCAGACTCATTTATATGTCAAGTCATCTAGTATATATCATTGTAAGCAGCAAAATAAATTTTATAAACTTTTTCCAACTAATATTACATGATAGAACATACTATATTCTTTGGTGAGAGCTAAATGTGGATGGTCATTTTGTTTTATTCTCTGAACGTATGAAGACACTCTTATAAATTGATTACAATAGGGTTAGGAAGAATCTATATTCAGAGTTGAGATATCAAAGTGCGGAAGCAAAACTAAATGAATAAAAAAACTAAAAACAAGATATGAGAAATTCAAATGAATGATTCAAGATTTTTAAAGGATTCTTCTAAAGCATTAACAAGATCCAAGTGACAACATTATATGTATAGATGAAATGTAATGCCTTTATTTGAGAAAACGAGTCAAAACACTAGATATAGAACTTGACCTCCTTATGATCAATCGTGACGACCCAAGCCTAGGGCCTAGGTATAACATGGCGAATAGGAACCAGAAAGTCCCCAAACAAGCCTCATAGCACACTTAAGCACATCAATCGTTAGGAAGAATGAATTAAACATTAACAATCAAGACTGAGGGTAGGGAAAGTAGGACTTAATCTATGGGGATAGCGGCTTGGGATTGCCATCACACAACTTCAACACGTCTAAGATAAAGGAGCATGGGACGCACTCTATGGGGAAGTAGGGACTATACCTTGCTACACTCCGCCTGGGGTTTCCAAAGAATAAGAAGCCAATCGAGCAGCTGAGGCAGTGGGTGGTGACAGTCTGGGGGAAGAAGGTTGATATCTCGGAGGAGATGATTCGTTGAGTACAGTTTGCGCCCACTTATAGAGAACCTCAGTTGATCGCGAAATATGATAGTCGTATTGATAAAATAAGAAGAGCGGTGACTGAGAAGGATGTAGGAGTCAGGACAGAGCTTTACAGTGGATTGCTAGTTAGATCTGTGAGCTGGGTATGGAGCCTACATGGATCACAAATCATGCATACTTACTTGTGAAGGCCCACCTGTCATTTCAGGCCAAGCTTTGGTGGTCCATTATCCGCTGGTGTATTAGGCCAACTTTCATGGATAATGTTATTACCCTCGAGAGAGCAGTCTTATTGGCCAGCATTTTAGCTGGGTATGCTAAAGACTGGGCCTAGATAATATCGGAGCAGATTTACGTGGGTGCAGCTAGGACGAACACCTCATTGCCATTTCCATTTCTGATCAATCGATTATGCAACGCGGCAGGTGTTCCTATCGACCCCCATCGGGACCCTCATGTTGAGACCACACGCACTATTGATCCTAGCCTGATAAAGGCTGATGAGAACCATGTGGCCTTACTATGAGCAGCTCCTCCATCTATCCCATAGCCATTTCCGATCGAGCCTCAAGTTCTAGGTTCACCTCCAGTTTCTATAGGCACTACTCTGGCTACTACAAAGCCCACACAGGCAGCTGATATACAGTCTACACCTTCCACCAGCACTCCATCACCAACAACACCTTCTTTACGGGTTGACCCTCTTTTCTCTGTTGTTGCATTTCAGGATTTATTGCACAGGGTTGCTATAGTAGAGGGGAGGCTACATGAGCTGTCAGTGCAGATTCGGCCATGTATTAATCAAACTATTTAGAACTCCAAGGAGCAGATGAAGGCATATGATCGAGATTTGGTTGATAAGAGTTCCGCAGTAGATGCCTGGGTCGATGAATTTGAGGCCAGAGTTCATAAGAGGCTAGAGGGAGCTAGGTCTGCTGATGCGAGTTTAGTTACTGAGGAGTTGGACAAATTTAAGGCCGACATATTACAGATGTTGGCAGCCCTTGTTCTAGCCCCGGAGGGAGCACCAGAAGGAGATGAGGCATTTGATTGGCTTGCCGACCGTCCAGACACTCGAGGGAAGAGGCCCTTTGTGCATAATAATCTAGAGCCGACCCCGAAGAGGCAAACACATGAGGAAGAGGAGACCATACCGAAGGAGGTAGTGCAAGAGTCGATTTTGTTAGCGGCTGTTCGGAGAGAGAGAGTGTAGCACACCATACCTGGAGAGGGTACTTCAGCAGAGGAGGAGAGGTAGACTCAGAACCCTGCAGACCAGCCCGAGACAGGTGCATGAGCAACATGATGTTTGACCACTTTTGACCCCAACTCTTACTTGTTTTTATGGATACTCTGTCCTTTTGTTAGACAATAT
>JAPFFP010044357.1:0-12482 GCA_026153255.1 Solanum medicagineum
ATAGTAATTTTTATATTACTCAATACACCCCATTCGCAAAACTATTCACTCAAAACACAAAATTCCCTCAAGGTTCTCCTATCAACCAAAGGGCCTTGCTCAATTATGGTTTGATCAATGGAAGGGGGAAAGAGTGAGTGGAGAGTCTATCTCTTGGGAAGAATTCAAGGCAGCCTTCCTCAACCGTTTCTTTGCCATGGAGCTAAGGGTGAAAAAAATGATACAGTTTATGAACCTCAAGTAAGGTTCTATGAGCGTTAGGAAGTATTCCCCAAAATTCATCAACCTCTCAAAGTATGCTCCTTACTTGGTCACCAACTCTAGGGCAAGAATGCACAAGTTTGTATCCGGAGTATCTGACTTAATAAAAATGAAGAATATCGCACCGTCATGCTCATTGGAGATATGGACTTGTCTTGGTTCATTACTTATGTCGAGAAACTCGAATGGAAGAAGCTTAGGAAGAGAAGGAGTTAGGAGTCTAAGAGGGCACAATATGATGGTGGTTTCTGAGGTACCAAGGGTGGTCACTTTCAATAAGGCCTTAAATTTCAAGGTCAAGGGTCCTCCAATGCTCAAAACCAAAGGTGGACTACTGATAGGGTGCCCAACCCTAGAGCTCAATGTGGTAATGGTGTGGTGACTCTTCCAAGGTGCCCAAAATGTGGAAGGAATCATAGTGGTGCACGTTTGAGAAATAAGGGTTCTTGCTTCAAGTGTTGCAAGATAGGACACAAGATTGCAAATTTCCAAACAACAGTAGTGATGGTTGTCCTAAAGGACAAGGTGGTCATGGTGACCAAAGGGAATAAGGTGGCCAACAAGGAGGTGCTCCATCTCACAAACGTTTTTATGCTCTTCAAGGGAGGTAAGGAGCAGATGATATATTCGATGTTATCATCATGTTACAGAGCTACAATTTTAATGTGTACGCTTTATTGGATCCGGGTGCCACTCTCTCTTTCATTACTCCTTTTGTTGCCAATAGACTTCATGTGTGTCCCGTATGAGTTGTTTTATGAATCCCTATATATACCGTTGTTAGTATGCCTGTTGTTTCTAAAAGAGTCTATAAGGATTGTTCCATGTCTATTGATGTTGCAGAAGCTACACCTTTGACGTTAAAGCAGTCGTTGTCAAGATATATAACCTAACCAAGATTGGAATCGAATCCTACAGGGAATATGGTAGACTTAGAAGAATTCAGTTGCGATTCGAGTGGATTAAGAAACTTATCTCCCCGAGGGGGGGGGGTTATAATAACTAGTAAAAGTAATTCTAAACTAAAACAAGTGTTACCAATATGAAGATGAACTAGGGTATTGTTTTTCCCATGATTCTCTAACTTAGTATTACCAGATAATCGAATTCTTTTCCAGCATGTAGCATGTAGTATAGTAAGTTAAGTTCACCAAACCCTTTGGCCCAGGCGAGAGACAAATTTCACTACGTGACTTGGTCCATTCCTGCAGTGTGACATTAATACCCTTATCTATTGGCCCAGTACAACCTTCCCTTAGCCCAGTTCGGTTGATTAGACGAGAAACATCAATCGAATCCAGTTAATTAATCTCTTTTACTATTCATTTCTACCTTGATCAAGTTAGTAACACTAGGCAGATTCTAATGCATGCACACTTTTCAGGAATTACAAATTATCCGATTTTAGCTTGTTGGTTCTTTGTGGTTCCCACAACCCTAATTGTGGATTTAGCTACTCATGTTCAGCGTAAATGCAAGACTTATGAATTTGAATAACATAATGGAGCACTTACACAAAAGAATTAAGCACAAGAAATCCAACTCTTTAATGAGAATCACAAGATTGAAGTTAGAAGATGAAATAATGTTTTACAAGTGTATTTTGAACTCTCTAATATTTTTTTCTTCACTCCCTCTCTATTCTCTATGAAAAATAATCTAAAAAACCTATTTATAGTGTTTAAAATGCAAAACCAAAATAAAATAGGACAACCGGGTAGGCATGCTCTACGAGGTACTTTATGGCCATGTAGTAGTTTACGGCTCGTGATCGGGCTTTCGTGAACTGTTGCTTTGATTCTAGGCTCGTCTTCTATAACACCCCTCTATGGCCCATAGGGGGGTTTCGTCTGATGGAATTTCAGCAAGTCACCAACTTCAGATCTTCAGGGTACGATACCAAGTCTACGACACATAAACTCTTCTACAGGTCATTCGCATATTCGTAGATTCAACTTTAGAACTACACGATTCACTAGAATTGCACAAGAGACCCCTTTTATGGCTAGTATATCTACGGCCTGTAAATGGTCTCGGGGATTGTCATTTTCAGCAATGTCTTCACACTTTGGCCAAAATCGGTCTCGTATAAAACAAACGTAAAAACACGTACTAACATCGCATTGAGAACACACAAAATTTCAAGTTTTAAGCATTAAAGTGTTATATATTGACAACATATCAACACCTTCAACTTAAAATTGTTGCTTGTCCTCAAGTGACGGACTCAATCTATATAAGTAGCATAATAACATACAAACCTCAATCTAATGGCATATATCACATCAAACTTAAACACAGATACCCACAACACTTTGAAAGCACAATCACATAGCTATCCAACAAAGCAACACAGATCAATGCATGCGATAATGCAACTATGACAAGTGAGGTAAACATCAACAAGCTACAATCACTGAATGAGCCTAATGTTAACAATGCAATGCTAGCTCCCGCAAAGAAAGAAGTCCTATATCTTACTCACAATGATGTTTTCATGTATAACCTTGAGACTATGTGAAATCACTCACTCTCACAAAAGACATTTGTATATCATGCTCAATACAATATGCTTGCCTCTATACTCATGACTAAGAACTTTGACTACTTTGACTAGGATCACTTTAGGACTTTATAGGCTTGTAACGGAGACTCAAGCGGCTTTCGTATGATGTTTTGAAAACATAGTGACTAAAGGCCCTCCTTGACACAACATTTTTCTACACATTTTCCCTACCTACACGGTTACTTTTCATTCCATTCTGTCTTTCTCCTATTTCAAGCTTTTCTGGGTGCTTTCTTTTCATTTTTCAACACTTTGCCTTGTATTTTTCACAATATTTTCTTTTTTACTTCATATATCTTTTTTCACTCTTACACCAGCCACCCTCAACTTAGGATTTTGGCTTGAGTTGAGGTGCACATTATCCAACCTCAGAACTAGGGCCACTTTTGGTAGCCATCCTCAACTAAGCTTTTTGCCTCAGTTTAGGTACACAATGTTCAAGGAAGGACCAGGGCCAGTTTTAGGATTTTACATCTATAAAGTCTAGGTTACTTAGGTTTTTAAAAAGAAAAGGTACCTGTTAGGCTTAAACATTAGGATTAAAGGATATTTCACATATTTGGTTGGTTATTTACATAATTGGACTGTTATGAACAATGGCCTAAGATCCTTTCCTAACATACTAACTTAAAGTGTAAATCAAAGTAATAGAGCAAGTTCTGCATTGAAGCATAATACATGAATTTAGCAAAATCAAGCTCACACTCACAAGGCACTGATTACACTATCAACACAAACTCTCAGATCATGCTTTTCATCACAATTTTATCCCCACTTATCAGAACAGGCACTGTCGACACAATTAAGCATGCATCGTTGCTACCTAGACTAACTAAGAGTTTAGGGATTTGCTAGCATAGTATATGGGATGTAACATCTTCTCTTGGTGCTGTCCTGATACTACACCTAGTCTAATCCCACTTGCATCACATATGATTTCAAAAGGCCTTGACTAGTTTGGAGTTACAATGATAGGGGCTGAAATTAATTTCTGCTTCAATCCTTCAAGGGATTTTAGGCATGTATCATCAAACAAAAACTTAGCATTCTTATTAAGCAACTTGCACAATGGATGTGCAATTTTAGAGAAGTCTTTTATGAATCTCCAGTAGAACCCTGTATGCCCTAGGAAGCTCCTCACACCTTTCATAGAGATGGGTGGTGGAAGCTTCTCAATCACTTCCACTTTAGCTCTATCAACCTCGATTTCTTTGATGGAGATTCTGTGCCCCAACATAATGCCCTCCTTCACTATGAAGTGACACTTTTCCTAATTCAGCAACAGATGGCATCCCTCACACCTTCTCAGTACAACATGCAAGTATTTCAAGCAATCCTCAAATGATTCACCAACTACACTAAAGTTATCCATGAAGAGTTCAATACTGTCCTCCACCATGGATAAGAAGATAGACATCATGCATCTTTGGAGTGTTGTTGGAGCATTGCACAACTTGAGTGACAGCCTCTTGAATGCGAAGGTGCCATAACGACATGTGTATGTTGTCTTTTCCTAATCTTTTGAAGCAACAGTGATATGTTTATAGCATGAATACCCATCCAAAAAATAGTACCAACCCTTTCCAGTCAGTTAGTCTAGCATTTGATCCATGAACGACATAGGGAAGTGGTCTTTTTATATTGAGGAATTGAGCTTCCTGTAGTCCATGTTCACCCTCCATCCAATAACTGGCCGCATGGGGATCAACTTATAGTTAGCATTTGAGATATAGTGACACCCCTTTTCTTTGTAACACACTGAATCGGGCCCTTTATTCACTGTTAGTGACCGGACAGATCTCTCATGCATCCAACCACTTGATGATATCTTTGTGTATGAACTCTGGCATAGGACGTTAAGATGCCTTTGGTGCTCAATTCTCAGCTTGTAGTCCTTGACCAACTGGATTTTACATGTACATATCCTGGGAGGAATACCAATGATATCTGCAATCATCCACCCAATTGCCTTCTTGAACTGTTTAAGTACTGTGACAATGGCATTAACCTATTCATCATTTAGGTCCAAAGCAACTATTTCTTGCAAGGTGTTGTTTGTTCCCAAAAATGCATATCTCAGATGTGCTGAAAAAATCTTCAATTCCAGCACTGGTTATTCTTCTATGGATGGCTTAGTGGGTGGTGACTCTCGATTCTACAAGTCCATCTCCAACTTAGTTTGGCGTCTATGGGCATAAGATACCCCCAACGCATTCACTATCTCCTCACAGTCTGAGATGCCATCACTTTCAAAGTTCACCAGCACAATTTCCAAAGTGTCGACGCCTAGCCTCACCTCAAGTTGTACTTCTAGCTCAGTATCATCAACATTTTCAATAACAAAGACCACCCTCAAATAATCCTCTTTCGTTGCATGTTGGCCGATATAGAACATGACCTCATTTTTTCCCAACTTGAACTTCAGTTGGCCCCTCCCCTTGTCGACCAAGATGCGTCTAGTGGCTAAGAATGGCCTCCCCAAGATGATAGGGACTTCGAAGTCAACCTCACAATCTAGGATCACAAAATCTGTGAGAATATGAATTTATCCACTTTGACAAGCACATCATAAAGTATCCTCACAGGCTTCTTCACCGTACGATCAACCATCAACAACTGTATGCCTGTCGAAGTAGGGGCTCCCAGTCCTAGCTTCTTCAATACCGCAAAGGGCATTAGATTAATGCTGGCACCGAGATCACACATGCGCTTCTGAACTCCGCATCTCCAATAGTACAAGGTATAGTAAAAGTGTATAGATCTTATCGCTTGTGAACCAAGGACCTCGTAGCAATTGCACTACAATGTTGAAGGTCTTGGGAGAGCTCCTGACTTACAGTGCACTTCTTCGTAACCAGGCCCTTCATGAACTTCGCATACACTAGCATCTTCTCCAATACCTTAATGAGAGAGATATTGATAGAGTGTTGTTTCAACATGGAGACAAAATGCTTGAACTTTCCTTCCTCCTCCTTCTTTTTAATTCTCTGAAGGAAAGGAGAAGGAGGCCTAGGAATAGGCTTTAGCTTCTATTGTGCCACTAAAGCATCACTCACCCAATCCTTGTCATGATCATCTCTTGTGTCCACATCCTTAGCCTCAATTGTCTCTTCTTAAGCACCATCCTCATCATATAGCATGGGAGGACCAATAGTACTCTTGCCACCATGAGTAGTAACCGCCATGCACTGTCCTTCATTCTTTGGGTTCTGAACTATGTTTACCTCTCTGACATTGGTTGAGTTGAGTTGATACTTGACCAAACTATTGCTCAAGATATTTGATAGTAACAAAATAAAACTCAATTTTCTAATTTATACTGAAGATGTAAGATTTCATCCCCCTCAGAGTCTCATCTTGTGTCTCATCTTTCTTTATGAGCCAGTCAAACATCTCTGCAACTCTAGAACTACTAGCATCGGTGTCATGGTTGTGTGGTGGCACATAAGAACCATTTCTGTAGCCATCTCTATGTCCTCAATCTGTATCTCTATCTTTTACCTAATTCTTGTCATAGTAACCTCCACGATTATCTCTGAAAGCTCCAAGTTGATTATAGTTTCGACCTTGGTTTCCTTGACCTTGGAGCCAATAATCCTGACTGGACCCTTGGGCGTTGGTCCCAAAAGCCCCCATCTGATCAACAATAAAGCTAGTATCATTATAGTAAGGACTACATGGGTGCTCATAGAGGCTGTTGAATAACTTCATTAACTCATTCCTAATTCTGCTTCATCATCACTTCTATACCTGTACAGATTTGGGCAAGAACTTGCATAATCTATTCATTTATTTTAGCTTGCTTTGAACCAATACTGACAGTGCATGAACTTTTGGTGGATGATCTGTCTCTTTGCCCCTATGCATGATTTGTCTTGGCCATCCTTTCCACAATCCTTGCAAAAGGTTGATATAAGAACATTCCCCATACAATGGTATCAACACAGGCTTGACTATTATCATCTAGGGCATGGTAGAAGATCTCCACCAAGGCATCATCAATAATTTTGTGATCTGGGACACTCCTCAAGCACTTAGTGAACCGCTCCAATATAGTTCTAATCGAGTAAATAGGAGGTTGCTCAAAGTTGTTGATTTAGTCTTTCAACTTGAGCTTCTTCGATCTTGGGAAGTACCTCTCCAAAAAGGCCTTTAGCAACTCAGCCCAACTAGTGATTGAACCCTGCAGGAGTTCGGATAACCATATCACTGCATTGCTCGTCAACAATAATAGGAAAACATGAAGTCCCACATCATCCATAGGCAGATTCTATGTTCCTATCACACTCTTGCAGACAAATGCAATGTTGTGTAGATGACTATGCAGTCCTCTAATAGTAGGCCCGTAAACAACCAATGGTTCAGCGGCATTTGAAGCAACCCACTCGAAACCACAAACTTTGTCTCAGTCAGTAAAGGCGGTAACATAACATCTCTATGTCACGACACAAGCCTAGGGTCTAGACATGACCGGTGGGAACCCGAAGGAACCCCAAAAAAGACTCTTAACATATCATGATACATCCTTGGTCGCGGAAGCAATGTAAAACAACACAAGAAACTTAAACAAGGGGAATTGAGACTAAGAGTGAGAGATTAATACTTAAGTAACATGTAAAAGTTTGGAAAACAAGGGCGAGGGACTATGGGAAAGCTTGCATAACATCATAGTCAAGGGTCGAAAGAGTCAAGGCTCATAACATAGATACATATCTTCTCTAACAACACCTATACTACATAGAACTTAGTGGGGGCCAAGACAAGCAACCTGGCCCACCCTCATATTCAAAATAGAACATAAATAAGAACGTCTCCATACATAATGAGAGTAACATAGACAAAGGTCCTCGAAGTGGAGGACTCACCAACTAGCTTGAGTAGCTCCGAACAAGCCACGTGGAGGAGAATGATCAACTTGGGTTCCTGTTCTTACATGATGATATCATGTAGGCAAGAGTATGCATTAGTACGTTTGAATGTACTAGGTATGTAGGATGCAATGCAATAATAGATAGGCATCTTAATCAAAATGCATAATATTAAGTAATAGGCATAATATAAAAATATGACATGTATGTTCAATGCTTGAGTAAAACATGCTTAAGTAACTCATGCTTATATAGGATATCATAAGTGAAGAAGAGACCAAGCTAGCTATTCAAGGTATAACCTCTTGGTGTTTATGTAATATAAACGCCTCACATGGTTTTTGGTAATCACACGTTATCAATACGGTGACTAAGTATAAACCCCTCTCATAGTTGATGAGTATAAACACCCAACATGGTTACTTGGGTTATTGTCCCCCCTGGATTAGGTATGGTCTAATGCAACACTTTATATAGAGTATGTCATATACATAAGCTCATTTCATCATCATATAGTCATTCATATCATATCTCAGGCTTTGGACCTTCAACTACTCAAGAAACCACATATGGACATTTTATCAAACACTTAGAGGGTGTGAAATGGTAGTGTAAAACCATGCAATTTAGAGATGAAATCATGCAAGAAAATCCATTATAAAACAATCAATCAACACCTAGCAACACCCTCAAGACATATACATCAAAATCTCTCATCAAATCTTACAATATATCTAAGATTTATAGCTCAAAACATGGCAAAACAGTCACAACTTTACATAGCTTTAACATAGTGTGCAATAAATTTCATAATATTCAAAACCCATTTGTAAATCAACTTTAAATCATGCAATTTGAGTAAAAGGAGGCTTGGGTATGATGGGTGAATGGAACCCATGAAAGAAACCCATATACCTTACTTTTGGAGAACCCTTGAAAGAGATTGTAGATGGAGACTTGAAGCATGAAGAAGATCCTTGAAGGAGAACCTTAGCTTGAGATAAGGGTTTGGGACTTGAGTTTGGGAAGTGAAAATATGACAAAGTGTTTGGGTGAGTATTGGGAAATGTTTAGGACGATGTGAGGGTGAAATAAGGCTAAGTATAAGTAAAAATACGTATGGGAACCCTTGCGCCCAAGAACAAAAGCCTTGGACCTGAAAACAGAAAAATGTTCAAAATAAGGCACTGGCGCGTCGCGCCAGTGTTATGGAATACACACTGGAAATATCATTCTTGGATTTTCGTAATTGCAAATTCTTCTCTCTTAAATCAGGGTTAGACCCTTCTCCACCAAATTTGGATCCTCTGAACAAGAATCTGAAGTCAGATTTTCGAAATAACAAATGGATTTTGAGATATATGAAAATTAATATTTTGGGCATTCCGAGGCACGCTTTTGGACACTTCTTGGGGTCGTTACAATATCTCTCCCTCGGGAACATTTGTCCCCGAATGTATAAGAGACACACAAGACAAGAGTGATCATGAACAAATCAATTCCAACAAGAATGCATCATAATATGTAAAACACCGTTTTCAAATTCTCAACATAAGTGTAAAATCGTTATAATTTTACCAACTTGAACATGAATGCATATGAATGACTTAGGGGATGAAATATGAGACTTGGAATTCAAAAAGGACTTGATGTGTTATCCTAAGCTTGAATAGAATGAAAGAGATATGGATATTGCTCCTCCATACCTGCTCTGGCCCTTCGAGAGACACATACGAATAGACGACTCTTCCAAAGGGCCTTGAAGAACACTACATCATTATCAATCAACTTCTCCACTCATCCATCCAACATCTCCACCGGGAGCTTCTCCTAAGCCAACTTACCCTCCATAACACCCAAAACCTCAAAGAGTTCTATAACAGTAGAGTCACCAACAAATCCCTTCAACCTAGAAGCTTGAAGAACCGGACGAACCACACACATAGCCATAGGAAATTCCCATCCGTATGCAAGCTTACCAACTTCCTCTGTACTCTAAAAGGACTCACAATCCTAACTGACTTGTCAACCTTAACCATACCTATTTCATTGGTTGCCACAAACCACCATCTCCCCCTTGGGAGATAACCCCTATTCTACCATCCTTTCACCAAACTTCCAACTCTAATAAGGTAGAATCAAGGTCTTGCTTAATTATACCTCCTCAACAAATGAAGATTGGAACCACCAAGAACACTAGACTACCATTCTCAACTTCCCTCAACCTAACTTCCAATCTAACCAACCAATGGACCCCACTAGTCTCCTCCTTGCCACCATTATCCACACACACTAAAGTACTTAGAGCACCAACCACAACACTATCCCTAGCAGAGAAACTAATGCACACTCATACCATAGTACTTAAAGAGTTCTAACCACTTTCTTTCCTTCCACCATGCACACCTATCATATCTAGCAAACAACCTCTCATCCTCCAAGACTTGCCATATTACCCCCAAATAATTCACAAGCTCTAAATAAATCAATACTTCATTACTAGAGACCACTGGAAACATACCAAGGAAAGGTTTTAAGACCCTATGCTAGAGACCCATAAACATAGACAATGCATGAATCAACCAAACAACTTCACCCATACTAATAGTGCTCACTCGGGGACAAAGCTCAAATCAAAGATCAATCTTAGAGAAGTGACTATCCCATTGTAGTTGACCAAATAGATCAACCATCCTCAACCATCATATTACAACCTTACGGGTTCTATACTCATTGGAAGCATACAAGCAGCCCAAACTACCACAAGGCCTCCAATCCATCAAGCTAAGTTCAACCAAGATCACAAAACAAGGCTCTATGCGACAAGAACATGGGGAAACCCTCATAGACCCCCTACTCAATCTAACGGTGCTAAGTCATCATTCCACAAGAATACTTATAATATACATATACATACTTTCAAAGAGGCAGTAGTCATTTTTCTTTCCAAATCATTTCAATGCACAGTTGGGCTTAAAAGCCAAACACCATTCACAATAATTAATACTTAGGCTCAAATGCCAAAATCATAATTTCTTAGCATAATATCCATGCATTGGAATAACCCATTCGTACACAAAATGGTGCAAACACCCCAAATGCTCAATGAGCCAAAAACCAAACACATATGTATGATCACATTATTATCATAACCAACATTTTATCAAATTCGTACCATAAAAAAAATTGGGCTTAACCCATAACATAATTTCTCAAAATAATCCATGTACGTCAACGCATATCCTATGATCAATGTGGGAGTGACGTGGGTAATCAAGACTCAATCTAAAATCAATATTTATAGTATGAAATTGAAGTGAAAACATAATTAATTCCACACAGTGTAATCTCTCATGCATAAATAACTCGAAAAGGGGACATGCATGCTTATAATTTCATAAACCCAAAGTAAATCCTCATATAATGGTTTGCACATTAAAATCATAAAATATACACTACCCATGCATAAATAGAACTTTAGGACATAATATTCAAAATCCCAAACTAAAGTAAGAAAAATCCATGTAGGTTTTTTTGAAAATAGTTTTGGGCCTCCTCGATTGGAAGGAATCAAGGATCAACCCTCATACACATGAGTTCTACTAGAACCAAGGAACAAAAGAATAAATATCAACTCCCGGACCTATCAAATCAGCGCACTCAAAATGTCGGTCACAACATTGTCCTTTCGTAGGGTCAACTAAGTCCTAGGAGAAACAATAGAAACAAACTTATTCACAAACTCCGGTAATAGTCTAGTAAGCCCCATGAAGCTCCTAACCGAAAGAAGTCAAGGTCTAGGCTAATCTATAATCACCTTTGGCTTACTAGGGTTCACCTTAATACCATCACCCGACATCACACGACCTAGGAAGGCAACCTTTTACAACCAAAATCCCCATTCCTCCTATTTAACGCCCAACCTTCTTTCTTAAACTTTATTGTACTACCCTCAAAAGACTCACATGCACCACCTAATTAGGGAGCACCAACCATCAGATCATCACTAAAACCACCATAAGCCTATTAGAGTAGGGCTAAAAGATCTTATTCATGAGACTTGTAGGCATAACTAGTGCACTAGTCAAACCAAAAGACACTACTTCAGACCCAAAATATCCAAAAGGGACATTCAAGGCCTCATCTACCACCAAAAACAATTATATAAACAAAGCAACTTAGGTTTAACAACTTCAATTCTCACAAGATGGTAAATGCGACCCCTTAGAGACCAATTATACCTTGTGAGAAGAAATGGACCTACCTCCCTTGCTACCATTTAACAACCAATCCATCCCTAGTATGACACCAAAATCCACTGCACCAACTCCAACAAGCCGCAAGCAAGATCTAATGCAATATGAAACCAGATCAACACCTATGGATCTCCTAGCAACGATATACTTAACAAAAGGATAAAAACCAAGGTCCACACAACAACATGGGCACATAAGAAGCTCCAATAGCAACCAAAAGAATAAAGAAATAAATAATGGCACACTAACCCCAACAATGCACATACATCAAAGTCGAGGAAACTTCAACTTACCGGTAATAGCATCGGACACCTTATCCCCTCCTTGAGCCACTTGATCAACATGACCAACACGATCCAACATTCGACCACTCCTACACTTCCCTTCAACACATGGACAATCCACTAGCTTGTGACCCACTTCATTACATTCATAACAAGTATTGGTCTTCCCCAAGCATGAGCCACCATGATACATCCCACACCTTTGACACTTGGGATCAGACATCACGCTATTACCCCCTTTACTTCT
>JAPFFP010044358.1:0-12482 GCA_026153255.1 Solanum medicagineum
ATGGACAAATTGTTTAACGAGATGGTCTCCGTATGTCCCAGCATTATTACATGTCTCCACAAAGTGTACAACATGCTGCTTTGGATTTCCTTTGCCTTCAAACTACTGAAATTTGGGGGGTTGATAACCGGCAGGCATTCAGAGGCTATTAATCCTTGCAGTATAAGGCTTAGCATACATATGGGAAGAACTTGTGGAGATTTCATACTTGTCTTTAATGGTCCCTTCGATGAACTCCTTCAATTGATCAAGTGGGATCGTTCCTTCGGCAGAAACTGGCAGCTTTTTGATAGTCGGTGCTTGCTTCACAGAATTCTCATCCTCTTGAATTCTCATCCTCTAAATCTTCCACCTTATCCATCAACTTATTGACGCGAGAGTCTTGGTGTTGCACATGCCTAGTCAATCCTTCAATCATCTTCACTAGGTTCGCAAGTTGTTCCTCCATGGATGAAGCATTAGTTGTTATCGCTTGCATGACCGTTGGAGGCACAGAAGAGTAGCATGGATTATCATGGAAGTTGATCTTCAGGGGTCTCACATTACACGACGCACATGGAGAAGACTCGTTGGATGAGTCATGGCCCTTTTTTGCAGTAGAGTTCTTGGAACCAGAGACCTCAAGCAGAGCCAACGTCTTCTTGATCTTTTCAGCAACATTGCTTCCTTCTTCGGAAGCATTTACAGAGGACCTCACTCCCTTCAGAGTTGAAGAACCAAAATCAGGAGTTGGTGCGGATGACACTTGCAGTGTTTGTTGTCCCAGTATAGTAGCTTTGCTTCTTGTGACAGCTCCGACACTTCCAAAAGTAACACCAAGGATTCCCTCCACTTCAGCAGAGAACATGGAATCAGCAACCTTAGAGGAAGTTGATTGGGAAATATTCTTAGAAGCCATTTCAGTATTCTTTGGTGCTTGAAAAGTTGAGATGAGAGGTAGAGACTGTCCCACCGGGTGTGCCAGAATTTGTAGGCGATAAAATTTTGCATTGAGAAAATAATAATCAAGAACGAAAATATTACAACTATTTGTAGTATTTGATTTCAATAATGTGAGTGTTACAATCTCTATGGATCCTTTGATTCGCTTTTTCAAGTGTAAATTCAAGGGCTCTAGAGCTTGTTCTTGAATTTGAAGTCTGTTCTTGAATCCGATCTTGAACTTTGATCTCAAATCTTAATTTTGATATTGTTTCTTGATCTTGAATCTTGATTTTGATCTTCTTTCTTGACTTTGATCTTGAGTTCAAGAGCTTTTAAGCTTGTTCTTGAACTTGAAGGCTTGAATGTTTGAATTCTTGAATTTGTAGAGAAATTGTGGCGTTTGATCCACGAGCTCTCTCTAGCTTTTTATTAGAATTCTTGATGTCAATTCTTAATTATGAAGACCCCCTATATATAGTTGTAGAATAGATGAGTCATGATAGAATCAGACTTTTTCCCGGCCAATCAAATTTAAGTGACATGGCATGTTGGGCTTTAATGAAATGAGCCTATCATTTTGACACATTACATGATTCTATTGGCTTCTTTGTTTGACTTGGCGTGCCATGTCATTTGACATGTGGCATCAAGTAGGTCTCTTGTATGAAGTGATATGGGGCCCAATGAAGTGGGTCATCTTTTGTAGCCCAAATAAATGAATTTGGGTTTTTAATTAAATCCATATTTTATTAGACTCAATTTAATAAACCCAATTATATTAACCCGCAATATTCATTTTAGAATAATATATTTTTTAATTTAATATAGTTTGAATCATATTATAAAATTTATATTTTCATAAATTTTATATGATTACAGCAAATATTAGTTATGCAGAATTTTGTTATAGATATTAGGTATGCAGGATTTAGTCATAAAGTTTAAAAGAAATTAATAAGCTAATTCTTATTTATTAATTATTAAATATTTAGTGGGATAATAAATTATATACGTTAATAACAAATAAATAAGTAGACAAATTTGACTATCTCTATCGATTTTTATCGGTGTGCAATAATATTCAACAATATGTAACTAATACCTACACATATATTATATAATTCAAATTAATCAGTGATTTGATTAGTTGCAAGTGAACGTAATTTCAATTCTTTTGTTTTTAAAGAAAACAAATAGTATAATTTCTTTTTTTAAAAAAAAACACACGCTTAGAAAATACTTTGAAAGTAAAATATAAGTAAACTAACATTTATATTGAGACTCTCAGTTTCGTTAGAATTCTCAGGGTAACATTATTTAATTTATATCTACATCTAATATAAATATTTTTCCATTGGAGGCATTTTTTAATTGAATTTTAAAAAATAATGAAATATTTATACTATAAATGGATAATTTGCATTATAAATCTTTCTTTGCTGCTACCAAAAAAGAAACTTTAAAAAAATAACTGATAGAGGTAGATATGCAATTTTATTATTTTAATCTATATATAACTGATAACCACGTAACCTATTCCACCATCTACCCCGCATAAAATTATACATAGATTTTCTCATACGTTGTAGAGGATTTGTTACATAGAATTAAGGGAAAAGGCATAATCTTAACAATCTTAACAATCAAAATGCGACTCTAGTCTATGAAGCCTCTATCACTATCAAATGGTGCCAATGACAAACCCATGACTACCTCAATCAAAGTAAAGCTCATAAATTTCTAACTCTAAAGCAAGATGAAAATAACATAATGAATCCTCCAAAATAGGGGAGACTCACCAATTCCCTGAACGTCCTAGATCCTCAACGATGTGTTTGTTGATGATCTCTATCCCTTGTGGCTGCATCATAAAATGATGCAGCACCAAATGACATTAGTACGTGAAATGTACGGTATGTAAAATACCTGAGTGAAATCAAAACAGGTAGAATAATATAGAACAACAATCACACAATATAGAAATCAATCAACATGTCAAATGTCTATCTAAAGCAAGTATAAAGAGTAGACAAGTGACCCATCAACCGATCTAACTTCATCAATCAAATCAGAATCACCTCAGAGGGACTCATCTCACCTTATCTCATTTCATCTCAACTCAGAGTACTTAGTTCTGGAACTTTCTGGGAATTTCTCTTATCCGAAAACAATCACTTATGAGCCAATGATTGTACAACAATCTCTCTGATGTTGCCAAATCTGTTCTATACTTGCCAGGTAGGAAACGAATTAAATCCACTAGGGATCACCAACCAATCAAATAAGTCCACTTTTGTTTCAGGGACTCTATCAAGAGGGAACCACATAATGTAATGTGATGGTTCAAATCCTCACCTACGCTTGGCTACATAGTTTGATGAGTGCGAGTTGGGTTAGCTCTTACACTTTCGGTGCTCGATACTCCTCCCATGACTTAAGCTCATAAAAAAATCCATCCAATCAAACTATGTCAATCAAATCATCTCAATCAGCCTCGTGGAGACACTATCTTTCAATCAGTCTCATAGGGACTCTAATCATCTCATCCTCAACATCTCAATCATTAGCTCAAGGTTTAGAACAATCATTATGAAGCAATCGAATAGACAAATCCCTAGAGTTCATTTGGAAAGACTCATGGACCATCCAATACTATCAATCTATCATCATTCTCACATCCATAATCACAATCTCTATCAACAATCTCAATCAAGGCTCTCGACTGAATCCATATCTTCATTCATGTATGCTTCCAAAATCATCATGTAGGGTTATGCAATATCTCATGAAAAATATTCAATTCAAGAAAGATAAGTTTATGATGATCATCAACATATGAAAATACATATAATAAATGTAATTTCTCAAGAAGATAATCAAGAATTATGTATGTAGACTCAAGAACTCTCAACTCACTTCTAAGACCATTTATCGGGCACATGAGAGAAAAATCTCATGCTTTTAGTTTAGCCTTGCATACCTGGAATAAAGCTATCAACAATCAACTCCAAAAATTGCCTTTGAATTCTTCAATCTGCGCTTCCCTCTTTTCCTTTCTTAAGTCCTATTCTTTCAAGTGTTTAGAAAAGGACAAAAAATGGGGTTTTAGACCCTATTTACTCATTAAAACAACCTAATTTCATCGTGTTTTGAGTTTAGGAGGAGTTGAAAATTGACTGGAATGCCCCTCAAAATAAAAGAGAAACTTTCACCTAGAAAATGGCGGACAGGGGCGCATACTCATACATTTTTTTCTAAAAATTTTTCGAATGAGTTTCCAATTCCCGTAGAACACAATTATAAAAAATGTAAGTGTTGATCCGCGTCACAGGTGCGTCGCACCTTGGGCATGTACCGACACTATTTTTCGGATCAAAAAATTATTTTTCAATCTGATGGTTGTAGGCTATTTTCCCACTCAACTCGAATCTGCAAAATGGAGCATGGGAGACGCGTTACGACACATCTTTATTGTAGGGGTATTTCAAAAATTTTACGGGGTGTTACATCATCTCCCCTTTGGAATCATTCGTCCTCGAATGATAACTAAAGGTGTATATCAAGAGACGAATAGACTCAAACTCATCTTGACATCACATCTATCAATCAATCTCTCGAGTCCATCTCAATCATCGTCAATTCTATTCGGACTTAAGAATAGACAATCAACTCAAGAAAGAAACAATCAATTTATTTAAGGGTAGGAAATTAACTTTAGCATTCTTATCATTTGGCACGAATAGGTGCAGATATTTAGCTTTCATCTCTTCCTTAGCATCTCATATGGCATCCTCAACGAATTGATTTCTCTACGGGACTTTGATTGAGGCTATCTCTTGGTCCTCAACTTGCAAACCTGATGATCAAGGATTTGGACCGAAATTTCTTCTTAGGTTAAGCTATTCTTCACCCCAATGCTCTTCACAGGGATCTCCAAGTTAGGATCTCCCAAGCATTTCTTCAACATCGACACGTGGAAGGCAACTCTAACTCATAAGCAACCTTCCCAATCCTCTTCATAATCTGATAAGATCCAATATAGTGTGGACTCAACTTACCCTTTTCCCAAATCTCATCACGCCTTTCGTAGGTGACACTTTCAGATATACCCAGTCGTTTACCTCGAACTTTAAATCTCTCCTCCTCACATCGGTGTAGGATTTTTGGCGATTTGTGCAGTCTTCAATCTCTCTTTAATGAACTTAACCTTCTTCAATGATTGATGGACAAGATCAGGCCCAATCAACTTCGCTTCTCCAACCTCGAACCACCCAATTGTTGATATACATCTCCTCCCATACAAAGCTTCGTAGAGAGCCATCTGAATGCTTGCATGATAACTATTGTTATATGCAAATTCAATCAATGGTAAGTGATCATCCCAGTTTCCCTTGAAATCAAGAACATAGGTTCTCAACATATCTTCTAACATCTGAAATATAAGCTTTGCTTGACCATTTAACTGGGGATGAAAGGCTATGCTTAAATTTACTTTAGTATCCAATCCTTTCTAGAGCGATCTCCGAAATCGGGAGGTTAATTGAGCTCCTCTGTCCGAGTTGATGGACAAGGAAACTCTATGCAATCTCACAATCTCTTGGATGTACAACTTGGCGTACTCCTCCGCAGTGTTACTTGTTTCAACGGCTAAGAAGTGAGCCGATTTGGTCATCCTATCCAAAATCCCCATATCGAATCATGTTGCTTTTGAGACCTCGATAAACCAGTAATAAAGTCCATATTGATCGTTTGCCACTTCCATTCCGAAATCTCAATGTTCTAAGCCAACCCACATGGCATTTGATGCTCAACTTTCACTTGCTGACAATTCAGGCATTTTAAGACAAATTCAACAATATTCATTCCTCTTCATGGTACATTTTGGTAGAGCCAGGATGAGTGGAATATCTAGTGTTATGAGCTTTAGCCTTGATTCTATCTCGAGTAAAATCAACATCTGGGATGCACAATCTACTCTGGTAACTCAACAACCCATCTCCTTTTTTGTAGAAGACCATCACTTTCTGTCTGTGGACAGTCTCCTCCAATTAGACGTTGACAGGATCTCGACCTTGCTTTTCTTTCACCTCAGCCACGAAAGATGAAACAGAATCTTTCTGAATATTCAGTCCTCCCTCATCATTCTCCTCGAATTGAACTCTCAATCGGGCCAATCGATGCACTTCCTTAGCTAGTTCCTTCTTTAATTTCTTAATATAGGTTGTGCTACCAATTGACAACCTGCTAAGAGCATCAGCAACAATGTTTACCTGGATGGTATAAAATACTCATGTCATAGTCCTTGAGCAACTCTAAACATCTTCTTTGTCACAGATTGAGCTTTTTCTAACTGAAGACATACTGCAAGCTCTTGTGGTTGATGAACACATCCACATGCACTCCATACAAGTAGTGGCACCAGATTTTAAGTGCAAACACCACCACAGTCAACTCAAGATCATGGGTTGGATAGTTCTTCTCATGGATCTTAAGTTGTCTGGAAGCATAGGTTATCACCTTTCCTCTCTACATCAGCACACATCCCAATCTAACTATTGAAGCATCATAATAGATCCCAAAACCCTCTGTTCCGTCGGGCAATGTTAGAACTGGTGCAGTGTCAGTCTACTCTTCAACTCTTGGAAACTCTTCTCACATTCGTCGGACCACTGAAACTTGACCTTTTCTGAGTCAACATAGTCAATGGCGTGGATGAAGAAGAAAACCCCTCAACAAACTTGCGGTAATAGCCTGTCAACCCCAAGAAAATTTTTATGTCAGTTGGAGAGGTTGATTTGGGCCAGTTCTTAACCGCTTCAATTTTCTGAGCATCCACTCGAATACCATCACTAGAGACAATATGGCCTAGGAAAACCACTGAGTTAAGTTAGTATTCACATTTTGAGAATTTTACATGAAACTCATTGTCCTTAAGTGTTTGGAGGACAATTCTGAGGTGATTTGCATGTTCCTCTTCATCTCTTGAATACACATTGATGAAAACAATCACAAACACATTAAGATATTGTCTGAACACCCTATTAATCAAATCCATGAAGGTTGCAGGTGCATTTGTCAACCCAAAGGACATGACCAAGAACTTAATATGGCCATATCTAGCCCTAAAGGTTGTCTTTGAAATATCATATTCCCTCACTTTCAACTGATGGTAGCTAGATCCGAGGTCTATCTTTGAGAAACAAGAGGCATGCTGGAATTAGTTAAACAAATCATCTATCCTTGGGAGAGGATACGTATTCTTTATGCTGACCTTGTTCAGTTGCCTATAGTCAATGCACATTTGAAGAGACCCATCTTTCTTTTGCGCGAATAGGACAGGAACACCCCAAGGAGAAACACTCGGCCTTGTGAAGCCCTTCTCTGACAAATCTTTCAATTGTTCTTTCAATTCTTTCAACTCAACTGGGGCCATCCTATAAGGTGGAATTGAGATAGGCTGGGTATCGGGAAGAACATCAATCCCAAAGCCAATCTCCCTATCTGGAGGGACTCTGGGCTAATCCTCAGGAAACACTTCAGGAAATTAAACTCATTCACAGTCAGAACTGACTCAAAAGTACGAGACTCAACATCATCAGATTTAACTCTCACAAGGTGGTAGATACAATCCTTAGCAATCATATTCTCGGCTCTAAGATAGGATATAAGCTTTCCTCTAGGTGCTACAGAATCACCCTTCCACTCTAGAATCAGTTCATTTGAGAATCGAAACTTAGCCAAGGATCAAATCAAAATCAGTCATGTCTAACTCAATCAGATCAATGATAGTATCCCTTTGATGGATTGACACAACACAAGCGCTATAAACTCTCTCAACCCGAATAGACTCACCCACAAGAGTAGAAATATCAAATGGTTCGACAAGACTCTCAGGGGTTCTGTAAAATCTACAGGACACATAATGAGTTACAAAAGATAAGGTGGTATCAGGATCCATCAACACATAACAATCAATTGAATAGACTCAAATCATAACTGTCATAACATTTGGGGAGTTCTCCTGATCATGTCGACTATCCATGGCATACAAATGGTTTGTGCCCCGCTTGTGCCTGACGTAGTACCTCTCTGATTTCCCTTAGCTGGCAGGGCTAGTGCAGAAGATTGAACCTGGTCAGCCCACAGTGGACAATCTCTCTGATAGTGACGTGCTTGGCCATATTTGAAGCATACATCACTCCCCTCGCGGCACTTACCCATGTGTAACTTGCCACATATACTATATGGTGGTTTACCTCATGAACCTTGAGCCATACTAGCTTGTGACTGAGGCCCACGGGCTCCAATATTCTGGGATCTCTGATTATTTGACTCTAGGAGCAGGTGCACTAGCAGATGATGGTGCTGGAAATCGATTACCATTGCTTTTTTTCCTGACATCATGGCCGGGTGTTTTAGCTTTCTTGCTTCTAAACTCCTCTCTATCATGTTCCCTCTCCTCATCAGCTTGTCATACAAAGGTCATCAGTCTCCCAATATCCATATCACTCACAAGCATTGCTCCCCATCCACTCTCTCTTTGGCCCTCTATTAAACCCATCAACATATATTCCCATCCTCCCTCTCATATCCACAACCATGTTCGGAGCATAGGGAGACAGTTGTGTAAACCTTAGCCTATACTCTTGCACAGTCATAGAGCCCTCCCCTCTCTTTGCTGCCTTGTGAAGAAGCACCCCAAGAAGGCTTTCTCGAACATAGACCAATTCATCATGGAGGAATCCTCTCCTTTACCCTTCATCCATTGATCATACCAAAGTCTGGCCACACCCTTTAGTTGATAAGCAGCTAGTTCCACTCTGTTAGCATTAGCCATATACATCACTTATAACACGTTCTGAAGCTCCTTCGCATAGTTCTCAGGATCCTTAGTGGATGCAGACCCTGTGAACTCAGGCGAATTCATCATCAAGAACTTTCGAACTCTAGAAGTGTCATGGGCATCCTGTCAACCCACTCCTTTTCTCGCAGCAGGTGATATGACATCCTAGGCTAGGATTTGAATAGCCTGGTGAAGCTCAGCATTGGAGACCTCATCTTTAGGCAGCTGTGCAACCGGGACAACTGGTTCCACGGGCTCTTTATGTCCTTGAGGCTCAGGTGAGTTAACATGTTGTTTGGTGGGTCATCCTCTACCTCTGACGGCTCTTTTGGGAGGCATGATCACAATTTTGGAAAGCGCAAAGCACGAATTAGAAGAGAACTTTTATAGATTATAACTCTATAACACGATTTAGAACATAAATAAAGGGAAATATTCCTAATGTCCTATAACATCCTGCTTATCAAGTGTGGTCGACAACACACTCATAAACAAGACTCTACTAGACATGGCTTTATAAACTCCCTAGGACACTTGAACTCGTGCTTTGACACCAAGTTTGTCACACCCCAGGAGAGTACCAAAGACGTGGACGGCACCCAGAGACTATTGCTAGTCCCCAAGTGAACCACTTGGCCTCATCACATACATTCATTCATTAATTCTACTAATCGTCGAAAGACATAAAGAATATAAATGGGCACATCTTATCATCAGTAGTAGTAGTAGTAGTAGTAGTAGTAGTAGTAGTAATAATAATAATAATAATAATAATAATAATAATAATAATAATAATAATAATAAAAAGGCTAGTAGAAAGAACTAGCTCATAATCTTAACAATCAATATTCGACTCTAGTCTATGAAGCCTCAATCACTATCAGGTGGTGCCAATGATAGACCCATGACTAACTCAATCAAAGTAAAGCTAATAAATGTCTAACTCTAAAGCAAGATGAAAAACATAATGAATCCTCCGAAGTAGGGGAGGCTTACCAATCCGCTGAACGTCCTAGATCCTCAACGATGCGTCTGCTAATGATCTCTATCCCTTGTATCTGCATCATAGAACGATGCAACGCCGAATGACGTCAGTACGTGGTATGTACGATATGTAAAATAACCGAATGAAATCGAAACAGATAGAATAATATAGAAACAACAATCACATAATATATAAATCAATCAACTTGTCAAATGTCTATCTAAAGTAAGAATAAAAGGTAGACAAGTCACCCATCAACCGATCAAACCTCATCAATCAAATCAGACTCACCTCATTCCATTTCATCTCAACTCATAGTACTCAATTTGGAACTTTGTAGGAGTTTTTCTTACTTGACAACAATCACTTATGAGTCAGTGATTGTACAACAATCTTGCTGATGTTATTACAGCCATTTCGTACTTTCCAGGTAGGGAACGAATCGAATCCATTAGTGACCACCAACCAATCAAACAAGTCCTCTATTATTTCAGGGACTCTATAAAGAGGAAACCACAATGTAATGTGATGGTTCAAATTCTCACCTACGCTTGGCTACATAGTTTGACGAGTGTGAGTTGGGTTAGCTCTTACTCTTTCGATGCTCGATACTCCTCCTATGACTCAATGCTCATAAAACAATCCATCTAATCAAACTATCTCAATCAAATCATCTCAATCAGCTCGTGGAGGCACTATCTTTCAATCAATCTCATAGGGACTCTAATCATCTCATCCATCAACATCTCAATCATTACCTCAAGGCTTAGAATAATAATTAGGAAGCAATCAAATAGACAAATTATTAGAGTTCATTTGGAAAGACTCATAAACCATCTGATACTATCAATCTGTCATCATTCTCACGTTCACAATCACAATCTCTATCGACATTCTCAATCCAGGCTCTAGACTCAATCCATATCTTCATTCATGTATGCTTTCAAAATTATCATGTAGGGTTATGCTATATCTCATGAAAAATAATCAATTCAAGAAAGATAAGTTTATGATGATCATCAACATATGAAAATGCATATAATAAATATAATATCTTAAGAAAATAATCAAGAATCTTGTATGTAGACTCAAGGATTTTTAAATCACTTCTAAGACCATCTATGGGGCATATGAGAGACAAATCTCATGCTTTTAATTTAGCCTTACATACCTGGGATGAAGCTATCAAAAATCAACTCCAAGAATTGCCTTTGAATTCTTCAATCTACGCTTCCCTCTTCTCCTCTCTTAAGCCCTATTCTTTCAAGTGTTTAGAAAAGGACATAAAATGGGGTTTTAGACCCTATTTACGCATCAAAATGACCTAATTTGATCCTGTTTTGAGTTTAGGAGGTTTTGAAAATTGACTAGAATACCCCTTAAAATAAAAGAAAAACTTTCACTCAGAAAATGTCAATCTGAGATGCGGACTGGGCGCGGACACATATATTTTTTCCCTGAAAATTTTCGTAACAGGTTTTCAATTTTCATCAAAAAAACTAAAAAAAATATAAGTGTTGGTCCACGTCCCAGGCACGTCGAGCCCTGTGCGTGCACTGACACTATTTTTCATCTCGTGTCCAAAAATTATATTGCGATCTGATGGCTATAAAATTCGAACGAGATTATTTTCCCACTCAATTTTTCATGCTAATTGCATATCCGGTATTGGATTCGCAAACGGAGCATGGGTAGACGTGTTACACGCACATCTCTATTCTAGGGGTATTTCGATAATTTTACCAGGTGTTATATAGGCGATGATTATTTTGTAAATAATACAGTTAAAAGTACATTAAAAAACAAATAAGAAAACATTCTCTCCCATACCTATTATTTAAATATTTTGCTTTATATTATTCTTATATTGCTAACATTTCATAACACGTTATCAGCACCAGTCTCTAACCAATTGAGATTTACTTAAATTAGGGTTATCTTTTTCTTAAAACTTGATCAATGTTCTTTTCAATTCAGGTATACATTTATATATTTATAACATCTCTAATAAGACTTTAGTAAGTTTTTGTCTATAATTTTACTACTATACACATCACTTGCTTTAGGTATTATTATAATATTGTGCTAGATATAATAGTCAATATACTTAAGGTTTAAATTATTATGTTATTTATATGCCACTATCTTCTAACTCTAAATTACATAGTAGGTATTATAATAGTAGGCTAGTTAGAATACTCATACATATTTTTTTTTACGTTTATGATTATTATTTATGTGTCACAAATAAGAATAGTGTTGTATTAGATATAACTATAATTCCTATAAAATTGTGCCATTATTATCTATTGAATCTAGCGGTAAATATTATAGAAAATAAATTCAATTTACCATTTTTATACTTCATGAGTTTACATGCCTTTGTAACATTCCAAGTTCATGCATATAATATATTTTGTATTCAAATTATATTTTATCATTTGAAATATTAATTTACCATTTGTTATAAAGAAATCAACATTATGTTATTAGCTCAATTATTTTATGGTAGTTTATTGATTGTCATTTTAATGAAACAGTATACTTAACATTAGGGGGGAGAATATAAGCAATTGAAAAATGAGATAAATTGGAATTCATCATCATTATCTCATTTAGATCCTCAAACAAATCAACGTGAGCAAGAAGTTCAAAAATTAATTTATTCTAAAAGTATTGCAAATCAACTGCTGGATGTATTTACTAACCATTCATGAGTTATCGAATTGT
>JAPFFP010044359.1:0-12481 GCA_026153255.1 Solanum medicagineum
CAATTTAAATGTACCCTCCGACCACAATTAAGCACCGTGAACTTACTTCGACTTAATTAATTTACGGGGTCTAACATGCTAATCTAAATCCCATTATCCAGGAAGGTCCTGCTACACTAAGTCTCATTATCCAGGAGGGTCCTGATCCCATTATCCAGGAGGGTCCTACTACACTAAGTCTCATTATCCCTGAGGGTCCTGCTAATTTAAGTCCTATTATCCACGAGGATCCTGATCCCGTTATCCAGGAGGGTCCTGCTACACTAAGTCCCATTATATAAGAGGGTCATGATCCCATTATCTAAGAGGGTCTTGCTAATCTAAGTCTCATTATCCAGGAGGATCCTGATCCCCTTATCCAGGAAGGTCCTACTACACTAGGTCCCATTAACCAAGAGGGTCCTGCTAATCTAAATCGCATTATCCATGAGGATCCTGATCCCATTATCCAGAAGTGTCCTGATCTCATTATCCAGGAGGGTCCTGCTACACTAAGTCCCATTATCCAGGAGGGTCCTGCTACACGAAGAACTAACAACATGATTTTTTTCTTGAATCATGATCCTCAGTGTGTTACAAAGTTTACCAATTTCATCACAATTGAGTGAGACAAATCAGTATCGTAACATTGCCAGTTTATTCTCCATAATTTAGATTAAGTATTTAGGATTCTGAACACTCAAATGGAGCATAAACCTATATCCTTATTTTAAAGAAAAATTTCAAATTCCTAAGCTTGGTAATTGGTTTGCGGTCTTGACTTCCAACAATGATCTCTTTAATACTCGTCATTTTGGCCCAGTTTTCTACACGTTAAGTTTTGAAATTTTTATTTGGTTGGACCGAACCCCAGCAATAGGACTGCCTATGTATCTTGTGAAACAAGAATCAGGTCAATCGTAGTTCAGTAAACCAAAAATATAATTTTTTGTTTTGCAAAATAATATCTTTTGAAAAGAATGTTAATTCATATTCAACTTTCTCTAGCGGAATTAGACTTTCATTTCGATTTCTTCAAATCCAGCATGACATGTGTGAAGAAACAAAGAAAAGTTAGAAAATTGGCGAATTCAATATTTCCATATCCCTCCGAGCAGGAAATCATATATTGAATAGAGGGTACTCCACCCCTGTAGAGGATACAACACATTGAAATAAAGGAATTGGTAGAACTCTCTCATCAGACAAATCAATGGCACCAGGCATGGGATATACAGGCAAGAGAGTCGATTTGACCGACAAATGAGCGCCATTTTTTAGATATAGAAAGAAATTGATTTTTGATTGATGATGTCTTAGCTTTAGATGGTACCAACAATTAGTATTATACATATGAATCACCTTCAAGTACTTCTGGGCAAATTTAATGTCAACTTTACAGTAATTTCTGTAGTTTCAAATGATACCTCAAGCATACTTAAGTACTAACAAAACATATTCAGTTTTGCATCAAATATGAGGTTAAAATTATTCACGTCCTCATGTTTCAAGTGTCTTACCGAAGAAAAGTGCTAATTCACACAAAATAGAAAAGTTGAGATCGTAAAACATCTTGAGAGTCGCTCACACTCCGAAAGATGTTCAATGCATGAGATTGAGATACCATATGCTTGACCCTCACGTAAGTATCCACTAAGGTGAGAACATCGAAAATGAAATCAAGTTGGACTTGTATTCGGCTTAAGATGTAGGCTTGGAATGGATAAGATAATCTTTTTGGATAAAGTAACTATTTCCTCCCGAAATATTGCACTATGCTTTCAATTTATTTTTTTCATTTTCATACATTGATCTTTTTTCTCTTCTTCTTTTTTTTTTTGGGACTTTCTCCTCTTTTTTTCTGTGAGTTTCTCTCCTTTTATTGGAGTATTTTTTTTGTACTAACAAAATTTTTCATTTTGTCATCCGACTTAAAACATTTTCAGTGTGTTCTTGGAGATAGGAGAAAATTAGAGTGGTGCATTTGTGCACTCAAAAGGATATGGGCTAAGATATGGTTATCGAAAGAAAAAAAATTAGGCTCACAAAGGAAAACACTAGGGATCACATGTCATTTGGTAGGCTTATAGACACAATTGGATCAAAGAAAGCCTACAATTATTTTTCAAATTAAATGTTGCTCAAAATTTCGCCTCAACAAGCATTCGGGTCAAGTTCTAGATCAAGAAGTCATGCCATTGAACTTTATATCTAGAGCTCACCACACAATGCAATGAAACAATGGGGTTGAATTTTTTTACCATTAACTTTGAGCAAGAGAATTTTTCAAGTGTGACATAAGTACAATCAAGAGGTGTCAAAAGAATTTATATAGGTCACAACAAAGTTGGTACACTCTATTATGCCAAATAGGTAACTCTTTTCTTCTGTTTTTCATTTTGTTTAGTTATTTTTTAATATGTATTCCATACATACATACATACATACATATATAAACTAAAAATTATGTAAGGATAAAAAGCATTCTTTAATTAACATAATATAGGAAGAGTTAAATAGCTAATATAAAATTATAACTTGAAAAATTTTAGTTTATTTATTAAAATCTAAACTTAAAAAAATATATTTTCAATTTTTTAAAATAAATAGATAAATAAATAAAACTTATCTACAAATGTGACTCTATTTTTTGTGATTTTCAACTATTTTAAACAAACAAACTAATATAGGATAAAAATAAATAAAATAAAATTTTAAAATACTTAATTTAGCTCTAAATATATACAATAATAATAAAAGGGTATTAAAATCATAGGTTTGGTCAAAAATTACGTCTCTACAATATCCATTTGAGCCTGCATCTTTTCATGATGCAAGAAGCCATTAGCACCATTTAGTCAGATGTCTTAGAGGCTTCATAAATTAGATTGTTGATGTGATTGGATGTTATTATTGACTAGTTTCTTTCACACTAGTCTTATTCAGTTGATGGATAGCTTGTTTAACCTTTGGTCCTTTTATTATCGGTTGTCATGGTTTTTCATTGAGTATTCTTAATTACTGATGTCTTCCGCTACTAGAATATGATTGAACAAATATGATGAGGCCAAATGGTTCACTTAGGGACTAGTGATAGTCGCTGAGTGTTGGGCACGCCAAGGGTACCCTCCTGGAGCGTGACAATAACCCAACTAGAATACAATCTTAATGATTGTTCTATTATGGAGGAATCTGACTTGGGTTGTCACGTGAAAAATTCTAGGGGTATATCTTTAAACTTTTATTTTATGTGTGTGTAATTTTAAAAGGTTTGAACAAATTACATTAGTAATTTAATAATTCAATATTTTTAGTTCAGTCCTGCTATATCATAGGTTAGGCCAGACCGGCCCCATGGGCTTAGCCCATTTGTTAGCTTTAATATAAGTCAATTTTTATTAGGAAATTTTACATAAATACATAACTTATAATATAATAATTTCTAAAAGTCCGAACAATTTTAATTGATCTCTAAAATCCCTTATTTTCTTATGTTCCCTCCTAAGTACAGATACATGACTCTTCACATCTCAATCATTTTCTGCAAACTAAATTTTCTCCTTCTTTTTTGCCTTGCTTAATTTTACACCTTTCATTTTCAAAAAATTATCTTACTATCTTTGAATTCTGTCAAAACTTTTCCCCATCTCATCTTCCTCATTATATTTGTTCATAATCATATTAAACCAAACTTAAAGTTTTAATTTTCTTCATCTTTCTTTTCGTTTTCTATTTTCATAAGTGTTGATAATGGACGGTGGAGCTATCTCCAAACACAACATACAGAGTTTATCTAATGATGAAGATTTTGGATCGATCATTCGGGTTAGATTCTATTCTGTCAAAGATTAGTATTTCAATTGGAGATCAAGAATCCATAAGCACTACTGCATATCTACGCCATCCAAGGAGCAAGAAGAACGAGCAGCTGGAGTCTCTATTTTACTGGAACAGAATGGAAACATTAAAATTAAGAGTGAAAAAGGGGTGATGATAATGCCTCATGAAAGAGAAGATGGATGGTTGGAAATACAGTTCGGTTCAGGACTCATTGCATGGTGTATCTTCTTTGTTTGATACACCCAATGAATCATAAAGATATAACAACCAGAAAACTGTCCTAATGAATCACTATGTTCAACTCATACAGTAATGAATTAGCAATATATATGACTCAGTTTTTATGTCTGAATGAATCACCATAAAAATTTGTAAATAACTCACAAATATAAAAAAAAAATATACAAGATACATATTATACACATGAATCATTACATTTTCCTAATGAAACAACTCATAATTGCCTAGATGAATCATCACCCATAACAGCAAGAATACCGTCCCAATGAATCACCATATTCAACTCATACAATCCCAATGAATCAGTAACAGATATGGCTCAATTTTATGTCCCAATGAATCGACCCATTAATATGATTCATTGCATGGTGTATCATCCTTGTTTGACACACCCAATAAATCATCAACCTATAACAGCCAGAAAAATTATCCTAACGAATCACTGCATTCAATCCATACAATCCTAATGAATCAACAATATATATGACTTAATTTTATATATAAATGAATCACTATATTTAATGAATCACCATAAAAACTTGTGAATAACTCATAGTTTTGAAATGAATATCATACAAGATACATACTACACATATGAACTGCTATATTTTCCTAATAAACAATCCATAGCTGCACCAATGAATCATCACCCATAACAACCAGAATACTGTCCTAATGAATCACCGTACAAAATATATTTAGCTTTTCTTGAGTTTATCTATCTTCAATTCAAATGCAATTATTGATTTCAGATTCGCAAATGAAATATCTTCAAATTTTTTCACTTTTCTATCATTTATATCTCGCTTCATATTCTCTTATTCCAGAATGACGAAATAAAATTGAGATATTCATGATGCATCTTCTCCCAAATTTCTAAAATTTTGAATCAATATTGTTTCGTCTATTGGATTATAGGCTTAATGAATTTTGAAATTTAAATTTTTGAATCTATTACGATTTTTAAGGGCTTGATTAGTCTGGTAAAAGAAGGTAACCCATTAATTATAGGATTCTAAATAAATTTTTCATTATTTTTCCTTATTTAATGCAACAACATTAAACTCAACAGTGTGTATCACTAAAGTAACATATGTATCTGTGTTTTTCTAAAAAAAAAAAGAGATTTTTATAAATATGAAAAAACTTGAGATAAATTGAAATTAGCTCTTAACACTATGGAGTTTGTGTATGTTTTCCTTTTATTAGCCATAGATCATGACAAATTAGTAAATGTCTTATTTCAAAGGATCATTTAATGTCTAACCAAATAGATAATCTTGAAATCCAATACAATTAATATTTTAATGATGTTAGTCAAGTGAAGAAGCTCTTAATCTAGCAAGGGAAAGAAAATCTCCTCATTCTCAGTAAGAATCCTTCTTTCTTTTGTCTTTGTCAGCTCCAACATTTTCACAAAGAATTGTCAAGTCCAAAATGCTACCTTCAGAAAAATATCAAAAATCTGAAATTGAAGCGGTTTTATCTCCTATCTCCTCTCCTCCACATGAACACTTCAACAACGATCTACAAAATGAAGAATCTGTCATCTCTAAATCTGTAAAAGTTAAAGCCGCACATGAAATAGAGGACCAAAAAGCAACAAAAAGAAGAAAACTCCTAGCATTTGAACTGTGTGAAACAAAGTTTGTATGTACAAAAATTGGAGAAAAAGGGAAGTGCCCCATTCCTAATTTATATGAATTGAAGGCCATTGATATGCCTACATTTTCCAATCTTGAAAGAGGAGGAACATCCAAAAATGAGTTGAAAAAAGAAGATGACTATGATTATGATTTGTATTTAGCTATCTTGAAGGCTATATATAATTACTATTTCAACCATAGGGTGATTCCATATCCTTATTCCAAATATTTTATTGATTACACCGAGGCTATAATTCCTAACTTGATATTCTGTGGCAAGGTATTGGAGGCTAAGATTGATACTTTGCAGAATTGTTTCTTAATTATTTTGGAAATGGTTGAAGGATAATAATCTTGATATAATTCATCATCTTTATCGCGAAATTTTCAATATCTTTTGGTTTATGGGGTTAATTCTGGAGACTATTATCAAGTTGACAAAGAGGTAGACAAAACAGATAACTATTTGAGAAATAAGAGTTGTGTTGATCCATTATTAAGGTCCAAGTCTTTGTAGCAGCATTTTTGAATTGTTTATGTTTTTGCTTGTATTTTTTAGTTCAGCTAAAAGTTTACTATGGATTAGAGATCGTTAAAGATTATTTTGATTTGATATCATTCTCTGAAACCAACTTTAATTTTCTTCCCTCCACAGTCTCATCATACACCTGCCAGAAGATGGACTTACTTTTGATAATCTGAGCAACAGCCTCATTAGTCCGAGTGTCTCGGTTAAGCATTTGCGAGCTGAATTCTCAAGAGCCAATTATTTTGCGCTCTAGAAGCTTTCTTAAAAGACGTCCCATGGTACATATCAGGCAAAAAGGAGGATAATACAATGTAGCACGATTGTCTTGAGCAACATCTGCTGTAGAAGTAGAATGCTTCTCTGCCTCCTGGATGATCATTTTCTCCTCAAAATTATAGGAGAAAACTACTAGACAAGGTTCATGAGATGAACGTCCCATTCCCAAAGAACCAAATAGAACCATATTGTCATAAAGAACTTCCATTGTTACAATTAAAGGTGGACGTATATCATCTCCTTTCCTTTGTACCAAATTATTGTCTGTTGAGTCCTTAACAACTCTACTCAAGCTCGAATCACCAAGAAGTACATCATTTTTCGATTTGTATCTACCAAAGAAGGTGGTTTGGGAGGGGGAGCGAGAGAATTTGTTCTTCCTTTCTCTGGTTCAAAAAAAGGAATTTACTGTCATAATTTATTTCTTAGTAATGGTGGCTGCAAGACGGCTTGTGTGCACCTCAATTAGTTCACCGCATATGTTTGACACTCTCACTAATACATGTACAAAATAACTCTATATCAATGCTTGACCGTGAAAAGAAAAACAATTAGCAAGTTTAGCCTCTTTCAACATTGGTCTCATCGACCATGAAATTACATCTTGAATTGACCCTAGTCCCTATTATAAATTCACTTAAAAAGAATCTAATAGTGTAAAAGATAAACTAAACTTTTGCTACAAAAAAATTAGTAACTCATTTTGAAAATAAAATATATACTATAGTATTTTAGTAATATATATTACTTTCTTTCTTTATCAACTCAAACATTTTCTTTCTTTATCAGCTCCAACAGTTGCAATGAAATAAATATATTAGGGTAAAAATCATTAAGAGAAGAAGGGTGTGAATCGCAAAAGAAAAACACACTTTAGGGTAGTACCTCGAGTCTATTTTACTTTTCATGTCTTTCTTACTACATTCCTTATGAAAATATTAGCAAATAAAACTGTAGTTTATCTAAAATATCCTTTTTTGTCTTTAATCTCAATATTGCCACATTAATTACAGGGAGAAGGGACAAATATGCTCTCATTAAAAATATGGCTATGTCTACCCATTGTCCAACAAATTATTCATATTTATCTTTTTCGTAAATAAATTTTTATTTACTGAATTAGAAAATAGAAACAAAACTTCTTTTTAATTTCAAAAAGTTATTTCACCCCTCTTTTTTACCCTTCAAATGTGACCTAAATTATAGATGATAATCCTTTGTTTAAACAAATGTTCCAAAATGAAAAAAAAAAACTAGAGAAATATGCTTGAATGTTTTCTATGGGTTATAATGGGATAGTTGAAATCCCTCCCTTGAAAAAGATTATATTGGAAGTGTCATCCTCAGAAATGGACTTTGCAATATGCGAATTCAAATTTATTCAAGCTCCAATAGAGTATCAAAAATCAAATAAAAAATCCTAAATGTTGATGTAATCATGGGAAACAAAGGGAAAGAAAATGAAGAACCATTCAATCAGTTCTTGGATGAAGAAAATAGAAATCAAGAAAAATGGCAGGAGGTGAAAAAAGGAATACGTCCCATGTTGAAATTATATGAGTTCAAGCACATTCTAGTGACATTTTCAAATTCTGGACAAGGAGGTAGGACTTCCAAAAATGAGTTGCAAGAAGATGACTATGATTATTTTCAGAATTTGGCGATTTTGAAGTCCATATATCAGTACTACTTCAATCATGGCAGCATAACTCCATATCCGGTAACAAAGGAACTAATTGATTACATCGAAGTTCTAGTCCCCAACTTGAAAGTTCAAGGAACTGGAGGCTAAGATCATCATGTTACAAAACAATTTCTTAGTTGTTAGGACAATGGCCGTTGGATTTGACCCTCAAGTCAACCTTGTTTGTTGCAAAATTTACTACTTGTCTATGGGTTTGTTGGGTTAATTCAAAGACTATTATCAAGTTGACAATAGTGATGTAAACTAGGAGCATGATGCAGACGTCGAGAATGTGAGAAACTAGAACTGTTGACCATTAATCCTTACGTGCAAGGTCAAAGTCTTCATAGTGTTATGTTCATCTATGGTTAGATGGTGTATTATGAAACTTTTAACGTAGATAACCAGATCATCATGACGAGGTTTATTTGCATTTTCATTTCGACAATAGTTTTCAGTTTACCTGAAATTTTATGTATTGTTGGATCAGAGATCGTGAAAGGTTATTTGGATTGGAATTCTAAAATTGTTTCACTTTCCAATTTTTAGTTTGATATCTTCTCTTTGACTTAATTATCAAACCAGGTATGTTAATTCTTTTAGAAAGGTGAATCAATAAAGAATTGAAGGTGAATGTTGTCTAACATGTGACGTACTTTGTCTATGGGATAGATGAACTGATCATCAAATCAGAGCGAACAAAATGTTGCTTTGAATCATGCCAATTTATGACAGAAGTTACTAGAATTAGATTCTGACTAATACTGTAGGGGTAAAATAGTAATTCAGTTTTGAAGTCAGGAGTTCCTCACTTACTATAATATGTTATAGTATGTGATATCATGATGATATCACAATGAAGACGATGATGATGATGCATGACTATGCTTGAGGACATTTATATGTGTGCATTATATTAAGTCAATTTACTAGCCATAAATCATGGGAGATGAGTAAATGTCTTACTAAAATCTTATGTGAACATTACACATAGAGCTATGGAAAGAAATGTGACTTTTATGGTAAGAAAATCTCAAGTAAGATTAACTACAATTAATATTTTATTGATTTTAGTCAAATGAAGAAGTTATAAATCTAGCAAAAGGAAGAATCAACTCCTCATTCTCAGTTCCAACATTTTCACAAAGAATCATCATGTCTAGTAACATACCTTTTTCACCTATCTCCTCTCTTCCACATGATCAATCCAACAACAATCTACAAAATGAAGAATCACTCATCGTAGATCCAAAAAATGAGGGAAAAGGAAAGCATCCCATGCCTGAATCCCATGAAATGAAGCCCATCTATGAGTCACCATTTTCCAATCTTATTAAAGTAGGAGGAACATTCGAAAATGAGTGAAAAAAATAAGCTGACTATGAGTATAATCTTGATTTAGCTATAATGAAGTTTATATATCATTACTACTCTAACCATGGGGCAATTTCATTTCCTTATTCAAGCTATTTTATCAAGTATATCGAGACTTCAATTCCCAACACAAGATTTCATGGCAAGCAATTGAAGTTGAATATCCTTGCGTTAAGAAAATATTTCTTAATTGTTTTGAAAATGGCTGGAGGATATTATCCTGATATAATTCATCCTCTTTATCGAGAAGCTTTCATCTTGTCTTTTGGTTTATGGGGTTAATTTCGGAGACTATATTCAAGTTGACAAAGAGATAAAAGAAGCTGATGACAATTTGAGAAACTGGAGTTGTTGATCGTTCTTAATTTTTAAGGTCCAAATCTTCATAGCAACGTTTTAAATTGTTTATGCTTTTACTTGTATTTTTTCGGTTCAACTTAAAACTTATTGTGGGATTAGAGATTATCAAAGGTTATTTTGATTTGATATGTTAAAGCTTGTATTTTTCAGTTCAGCTTGATATTTTTTCTTCTACTTATAGAATTAAATTAAATTGATTAATTCTCTCTTCTTTCAGGGAAGGAAAACAATAATAATGGAAGTCATAGTTTAACAAAATCTGTAAATACTAAATAAGATATATTGTCCATATATATATATATATGGAGACATATTAATTAAATGCTTGATTCCTGAAAACTAACATAGAATAGTTCTTCAATTTATGACCCACCAAGGAACAACGCCAATGTAGAAGATCAATCTAATTTAAAACAAAAAAAAAGTTACTCTTTTAATCCCTCGCATGATTAAAATCCTAGGTCATAAGATTAGTAATTACACTTTCCCCTTGAAGTGATTAACTATTGAAAGTATAAAGAAAGCCTACATTTAATTGTATACTCTATCGGTAAGTACAAACAAAACTTACACCTAAGATGTACGAACACGCCTTCTTACATCTACATCCTAACTGAGAACCACAAATAAAATCCATTGTTCAATCCCAAGTGAATCACAAAATAATAGAATTGGCAAGACTGTATTCCTCAAGGTAAAAGGAAGACGATACAAAGAAGCAAGATTGTTTTGAGCAGCGTGTGTTGTGGAAGTAGAATGTTTTTCAGATCTTGGATTATTTATTTCCTCCACAATGTTGCAAAAGGGAACTACTAAATGAGGTTCACAAGACAAATCTCCCAGTCTGAAGAACCATATAGAACTGCATGGTATTAAAGAACTCCTTTTTTTATAGGTAAAGGTGAACGTTTATCATCTCCATTACTTTGTACCAAGTTTTTGTATGTTGAGTCCTTAATAGCCCCAATCAAGCTTTGATACTCTAATTTATGGAAGCCTCAATAATGAATTTAACGATTCAAATTTTAAACAACTTCTATAAAGTTTTGTAAGTTTCATATTTGGTTTGTCAACTTGTCATTTTCTTTAAATAATGATGGTTGCAAGATAGCTTGCACGCACCTCAACTAATTTACTGTGTATGTTTGATACTCCCATGATACATGTTCAAAATAATTTTGTATATCTTAATAACAGATAATATCTTCCATCCCTTTTAGGACCTTTGTTGTAACTTGTTCCTTGTATTTTGGTTATAGATAGGTCTTACCTTTTTCTTAGTTTATCTCTTTGCTGTAGAAGTCATATAGAATCTATATATACTAGTCTATAATCAATAAGAATGTATCGTTCATTTTTTTCACTGCAGTCTTGTACTTTACAACAATTTAAGCTTCTCAATAACTGATGTTCTCATGCTATAAAACATAATCTTCTATCTGTTTCAAAATTTTGCCATGATAACCATATGTCCATTGATTTTTTCCTTTTCTTATTTTGTGAAGGATCTGAGTACGGGAGCACCTTTGTTTCGCAGGCAGGATAAAGATGGGTTATATGAGTGGTCGTCGAGCAGTACATATCATTCCCCTCAATGCAATGTTGTTGTTCCTCTTCACCTGTGGCATCGGCGTTTAGGCCATCCTAATCGTCGTGTTTCAAACATTATTTTACATCAATTTTCTCTTCCAGTTTCACATTCTAGAACTGCTCCAATTTGTAATTCGTGTTATTCTAATAAAATGCACAAGTTGCCTTTTTCTGAAAATTCATTACAAAGTCAACGATCATTGCAAATTATTTATAGTGATTTATGGGGGCCTTCTTGTAATGACCCTCCAGGTCATTTCTATGGTTTTCCTATTATTATGTTAATTAAGCATGTGTATAGTGACCTCAGGACTATTGGGGTGATTATTGGTCAGTTATTCGGAGTTATGTGGATTTTCGAGGTAATCGAGAAGTTAGACCCGTAAATTAAGTTTTTGAGTAATACCCTAGTAAATGGGCTTGGAATGGAATTCTGACGATGTCATTAGCTCTGAAATGGTCGAACTAGGCTAGGAGCATGTTCGGTGCAATTATAGCATGGATTGCAAATTTGGCCATCGAAACTGATTAATAGTTAACCCAGTCAATGCTCTCAAGAATCGTATCCCGAATGAGAATTTTGATAGTGTAATTGGATATGAAACATTGATTTTGGTCTAGGGTGACCCTTCATTTTATGTCGGGGATGTCCGAATGTGATTTTGACCCTCAGGGGCTTTCCGTTAAAAGTTGCGTATAAAGAAGCCGAAGCCTCACCTTATCGTGAGAAGCTCCGTTGGAAATTCTAATTGCACTGTTGGATTTGGAAAGTCAAAATCTATAGGGTTACATAGTTTATTTGCAAAATCGAAGCCCAAACGAGCCCGGAAAGACGAAAAAGGGATTGAAGAATTAATGGAAAGAGAGGCCTTGTCTGGTGTTGCCACGTGGTGTGATCTGGTCCTGCTGCTATGTGGCAGCAAGGTGGCAGTACACCCCTTTATATATGCACCTTTTCTAGCA
>JAPFFP010044360.1:0-35061 GCA_026153255.1 Solanum medicagineum
TGGTGCACCCCAAGGGGACACACTAGGTCTTATAAAATCCTTCTCCAATAAGTCTTTTAACTGCTCTTTTAATTCACACAATTCTGCCGGGGCCATTCTATATGGAGGGATGGAAATAGGTTGAGTGCCTGCAAGTAAGTCAATACCAAAATCTACTTCTCGTTCTAGAGATAAGCCTAGACGTTCTTCAGGGAACACATCAACGAATTCATTCACTATTGGAACTGTTTGGAGAGTTGGTGATTCTTCCTCCATATCCCTCACTCTAACTAAACAACATATATACCCCTTAGATATCATCTTCCTGGCCTTAAAATAAGAGATAAATTACTCTTTGGCGCCCCAATATTGCCTTCTCATTCAAGAACTACCTCATTTGGAAAGTGAAAGTACACTCTTTTAGTTCGGCAATCCATGGTGGCATAGTAAGAAGCTAACCAATGCATACCCATTATAACATCAAATTCCACCATTTCTAGCTCAATAAGGTCAGCTAACGTGTCACAGTCAAAAACAGTTACTACACAGTCATAATAAATCCTTCTAGCTTTAATAGATTCACTGATTGGTGTAGATACTTCAAATGGTTTGTTTAATAATTTGGGTATTCTCTTAAGCTTCACAGTAACTAGTGGGGTAATGTATGATAGTGTAGAACCAGGGTTAATTAATGCATATACATTATTTTAAAATATGGACAATATATCTGTGACAACATCAGGTGAAGCTTCCAAATTTTCCCGACTCCCCAGAGCATAAGTGTGATTTTGGACTCCGCTAGAGCTAGCTGCCCCTTTAGCACCTCTACCACGACCCATAGGTGATTGTTGACCCCTACCTAATGGAGGAACTGACGATGATGATGCAACAGCTGACCCAGTATATTATGCTATGTCACCCATACGTCTCCTCGGGTAATCTCTTATCATATGCCCAGGCGCATCACACCAATAACAAGTGTCAATCCCAACATGACATATACCTGAATAACTTCTTTCACACTATTTACAAGGCTGCGTAACGGTCATTTGCTGGCCTGCTAAATATCCTGCTGTCCGTGCGCCTTGCCCTTCACTTCTTGGACCAAACTGATTTCTCCTAGACCCCTGAAGTTGTGGTGGAGCACTGGCTGCAGAATAGGAGGATGATGGCCTAGGTGATCTGTTAGAAAACCAAGGCCTAAGCTCACATTGGGGCGGTGTAAACTACCCTGTAGATCTTGCCCTTTTGGCCTGCCCCCTTTCCAACTTTTGTGTCCTTTTTCTCTGCCTCTGATCCTTTAATTTCTGTGCAAAAGGTTGCATCCTCACTATAATCATATACTTATTCAAGGAAGCCATGTTACAGTCTCTAACCAGATACGTATCTAATATATCCACATACCGATGAATGTTATCTGCCATATTAGCAAATACATTAGGAGCATACCTTGCTAGGGAATTAAATTGAAGGCTATACTCCCTCACGCTCATATTCCCTTGGTGCAGATTCAAGAATTGATCTGCATGGGCCTCTTGGATCTCTAATGGAAATTAATGGTAAAAAAATGCCTCTTTGAACTCTTTCCAAGTAGTTAGAGTGGCATCTATACCCTTAGATTGCTTCCAAGCTTCGTACCTTAATATAGCCACACACTTCAACCTATATGTCACTAATTCGACAGCTTTTATACCACTCATATGCATAACATCTAAAGTGCGTTGAATCTGATCAATAAAGTCCTGGGGATCTTCATTAGGATATGACTCGCTAAAGGATGGAGGGACTAAATTAAGGAAGTCACATATCCTCGTGCCAGCTGCCCTATTCATACCACTCGCACCTATAGTTAGTCCTTCCTGTTTTTGACCTTGGCCAGTAACTACACAAGTCTATAGTTGGACTTCATTTCTCAGATCCTGCATAGTAGCATCGATAGGTGGTTTTGAGGGGATTTCAATACTTCCGGGTTCATCAGGAGCTAAAGGTGTTGGAGATGTCTGTGACAGAGACTCATCTTGAGCCTCATTTTGTTGTCTCACCTGAGTGGATATACAAACCAATACTTCTACTCCCTTCTCTTTACCTTTGTTCTTCCTGGTTTCTGGCATACTTGCTGTACAAAACAATTTAAGGGTTAGACACAATCCACCTATTACACTTAGCTCTATGGCACGATATAAAGAACGAAAATAAAGTAACAATGCCTAAATTCCACGTAGCCTCCTGCTTATAAATGTGTGCACAACACATCGATAAAGAAGACTCTACATAGATACGAATTTGTAGACTCCCTAGTATGACCCGCTTTGATACCACTTCTGTCACACCCAAAGTCCCATTAAGGTAGACTGGCACCCGTTTCCAATAAGGCCCGGGAGAACCAACCTGTCTCTATGCGCTTTCTATACACATTATTAGGCATTTCTATATTTAACATGCCTTTAAGAAATTAAACAGTAATAACAAGACAAAAGGAAATACATATGGCTAGGCCGTTGGGGCCACGATGTCTAAAGTACGAGACATGAGCACACTTGAATGTACATAGTCTACAAAGCCTCTAGATAAGAAAAAGTATCTAACAAGGGTTGGAACAGGCCCCGCCTCGACTAACTGCACAACACAAAAGTATAAGCTCTAGACACGCAAAGCTGCGAAGCAACTTGGAGCTTAGTAACATCAGCTGGATATCGTGTACTCCTACTGGGGAGATCTACTAGCACCTGTACTTGCAGCATGAGATGCAGGTCCCCCGCAAGGACGTTAGTATGAGATAATGTACTGAATATGTAAAACAGGAAATAGTGTATATGAAGTAACAACTCAAATGAAACTATGCACTGGTGTAGGATAAGGGACCACCTTTAGTTGTACTGTGGGATCATGTACTTTATGTTCTTTTTTTTATTACTTTACCTTTACTGTATAATATGTGCACAACATGTAATACAAATGACCAGCTAATAATTGGTAAATCTATACTGAGATCGGCCCTGGCTAGGCTTTTCCTTTAACCCCTTGGGCTACCCCCCGTGATCGGATTGACCCTGGCTAGGTGATTCTTCCATCCCTCGGGTTACCACCCATCAATAAGCAATATACTCTGTCTTTCAATTACTTTTGAGATACTTCTTTTGGTGGTCATAATATTGGAACTGTAGGACTGCAGATACAACATATGACATGTAAATAATCACAAAAGATAACACCATAATGAAAGGAGTAGGTTACACAAATGATGAAATGCATAGGAGGTAGAACAACACATGAACTTTATTTAGTAGAACGAACTAGTGTATCTTGGTATCCAAGTATGTATGCTGATTTGAAGGTGACTATGTATAGGAGCATATGAGAATGTGAAAGAGTTGAGACACGATTAATAGTTGTGTCGGAGTTGGTAAGTGCCTTTATTTACCAAGGAGTGATCTATGTTTCATGCCAAGTAATACAAAATCAAGTAGCCTTACAAATCTAGTTGTATGACCTTGCTATTACCTCGAGATAACCTTACCTTCCTCTAAATATTTATCTACCACATAGTAGGTGATAAAACTAGCATTCGGAGCCAATAGATACATCTTGGTAGCCCAATCTCATAAAAAATCGACATACGGGAAGCAAGAAGATAATTATTACCCGAGTGTATTCTTTCAACCTTTCTGCCCGTTAGTCATATTTTATAATACAGATTGTCATATACATATCATGTGCAACCTGATTTAGTGCCATAAAAGTCTTATAACAGCCCACCAACCACAACACATAACAATTTTACACAACATACAAATAGGCGGCATAACGTCACATCCCTTCGCCCCTTTTCGACATCAACAATCCCGAACCTATTTCAACTTTACCCAAACTATATCTAACGTTTTTACACATAAAACTAGTCTTACCATTGTCCACAAATATCTAATGTTTTTACATATAAAACCAGTCTTACCATTGTCCACAAATAGTCCCAAATTAGGTGAAGGTCATGAAACAAATTATTATCTCACAAATTTCTTTTAAGAGTACAATTACGATGTTGTACAACAACTCAGCTTTGCGGACTGTAAAAGTGGTGCAACAGCTTAGTTTCATCACTACAAAACTATACCTTGTTAAAAACATGAGTCTTACTTTATTATTCAGCCAACCAATAAGAGAAAATCCTCTTAAATAACAAGAAAAGTTCACAACAATCCTCAGGACATATGCTGTCCAAATTTCCAGCACAAACATACTAGCATATACTTCATGTTCTTTATGGGATAAGTATGAAAAATACATGGATATTTCTACTTAACTTAGCCTTCAAGATTCAATTTTCCTTCTAGAACCCTAGAGGGTTGTATTGGCAGCCTTGTGAAGTGAAGTAAAGAGAAAAAAAGAGTCTTTAGTAAGTTGATAATTTGTTCCAAAGTGAAATGATTTAAGGGGCTGTTTTTGAGCCCTTTTTAAAGAGCCTCTTGGCCAACTTTCTTTTGAACTTTTGACCAAATATTAACACATATTAATAACCTTGTGATGTAGCAGCTTGACCCTTACACTTGGGCCTAATTGGGTTTCAAAGTTGATGGGCCTTAGCTACCCATTTTCCAAGTTTTTCTTCACTTGGTTTGGGCCCAAATAGTTAAGTGGGTTGTGATGTACTTGTTCCATTTTTATATTCTTCTTGGGCTGAAAACAAAGTCCATTTATGATTCTAAAACATGGGCTAAAGTTCACCTTTAACACAGACTTTACTCATAATCGAACTTGGACGGATTCAACATAGGGCCTCGTCTCCGTCTAGCTATCAAGTTTAAGCTAAGCAAGTAAGTAACTTACCTGCTAGCTTTCTAAGTCCTGTAAGTACCTTAATTCTCTCACTTTGTTTATGGTCATGATCTCCTTAATTTGACACAAAACATGCATACACTCGACCCTCTTAAGCGTTAGACGTACATATTGCCCTCTAACATGAGATTCAGGCACTTTTAAACATTGACACTAATTTGAAAAGGCATATCATGTTTTATTTGCATAGTATTAGTATTGTAAGGTATGGGGTGTTACAAACAATCTTTTGTTTGGTTCCCAAAGCTTCTGAAGTTTTTTCAAGCCCCTTGATAGATTTTTGGTAAAATATGGCTTCGTGAAATGGGACCTATGTTTAGCCTTATGATCTTGTTTGAAAATTTTGACTATGTCACTGGATTGATAATGTCAAAATTGGTAGGGTTGAATAGTTCATTTGTGTGCATGATATTCTGAATGAGTTTCGAACATCCCAATGAAAAATGAAGACTTAGCTAAAATCTGGTGTAGGACATCTACTCATTGCTATTGCAACCTTTTCCATCGCAATTATAGTGTTCATTCAGAAGGTGCTCCACAATCACGACAATGAGCACTTTGGTGTCATATAATTAACTCATTTCTAGATACGAATAACAAATAGGGAAAATGTTGAACAATGATATATCAATCATTTTGAGGCCAAATCAATTGAGTTAAAAGGCTAAACTATGTAGAATTTTGAGTAAAACATTGTGAAAGTGTCAAAAATTGTTTTTTTGCATGTCATTTGAGGTAATGTTATTATTTTGTTGCTGTGAATTGGACTTATTTATCAAAAATTCAAAAATTGATTACTCGATCATTTTGAATTAGATTTAAGTGAAATTTGAGTCTATTCTGTGATTTTTTCTAGACTAATAATGTGGAATTATTGGACTCTTTTGGTTGAGTTATGTTTGAGGTAATAATTGTGGACCTACTCCATATTCTATTATTTTTAGAAAAGAAATGTTATTTTGTGTTGGACTGATTAGTGTTGTCTGTACATTGGATTGAGCCCCAAATCAAGGCATGGGATGGGGTAGCTGTAAAGACCATCGTAGGGGGTTCGTTCTGGGGTTCTGAATGTGGTCCTACTTTTTTAGCCTTTAGCACCAAGATTATTCTTATTTCTATTTCTTGTGATTTTGGCATTGGAACGATCATATTGATATTATGATCCTATTTTTGATTGTTTGGCAGCATTTTGAGCCCACTTAAAAGAGGAAGTCTCCTATAGAGTGAATTGGAGTGTTGTTGATCGATATTCAGGTAGACTATGGTTTCCTCTTCTTTTAGACTGAGTTAGAATATGTAAAGCTTGTTTGGGTAGCATGAATATTTAATAGGGAATTAGGCTGAGGCCATACATATAGTTGATATGTGGAGTTATTTGGGTATTTGTTTAACATGTTGAGGTTACTTGCAATTGGTATATTGATAGTCTATTGCACTTATGATTATCTATTGTATTTACAATTATCTGATCATTGTTGGGCCCTAGTCTAGGCTTACTCTAGTTATGCCCTAGACCTGTGTTGTTTAGGACTGACATATTTCTTGTACTTACCTGGTGTGACTTGAGAGGTGTAGATCCTTGTCGAATGGGGTAGCAGACTTCAGTGTGGTAGAGTTGAGCCTTAGATAGGCCGTGATGAGATGGGAACCTGATTATTTTAGATGATCAGCTAGCTATCGTAGAATGCTCCTATGACAAATTAGACTCTGCTTGAATATTAAGGTGACCGGTGAATCATATTAGAGTACAGATTAAGGTCTCTCACAGTCAAAAGCCCAAGCACTTCCCTTGATTGTCACGTATCCTTCCACTAGGAAGCTAATAGACAAGGATAAATATACTTTGTATACCCCTAGGTTGAGGCTATGTCATTCGTGGCTGCATAGTTTGAGGTTATATCATTTGGGCAATGTTAGACTAATCGGAGGTTTGAAGGCCAGCCAGACCATTGGCCACGTCTGACCTTAAGCCTGGTTAAAGGCCATGTCAAGTTTATAACCTATGTTTAAAGCCAAGTCATAACCTGTGTTTTTGGCCATGTCATAGCCTGAGTCTAAGGCTAGGGTACAACCTAAGTCTAAGGCTAAGTCGAGATATATAGATGGGTTTAAGGGCAGATTAGGTTGTTTTGTCAAAGTGTGATTACATAAGTATCATTCAGGTATGAGACTATACAAGTCTTGACACCATTAGACCCTATCTCGGTATACGCCTCCTTAACTTATCATTGTGCATGGGTGTAATTTCAGGGCTTATGGGGGACAAGTTGGTGTATAGGCATTGGCATTAGGTCCTTAAACCCGCGTACATCACTACACCATCATGCACTTTCTAGTTACTTTTATATTCACCTATATATTTATCTGGTTCTGATTATTAACTACTTAAGAAGTTATATTCTAGCTTATATCCACTTTATTTACTGTTCTTACCCATTTGGCCTATGATGCCTACTAGGTACCTTATTTTTGGTACTCACCCTACACTTTGCATCTATTTCATGAAGTAGGACCAAGCACGAGCCAACAACATTGATTCTCCGTATTGTAGCTGTCATTTCTGGAGACTTGTGGTAAGCATTGAGCTTTCTTGGATCCTTTCAGTCTCCTTTTGTATTAGTGGCCTATCTTTTGCTCTCAAAGACTTGCCTTATATACTATTTTGGTCTTGTATATGTATATATGTTGTGACTCAATTATGATGTATTATGTCTGTAGTAGCTCTCTAGAGGTGACATCTAGGTATTAGGAAGGTTTGTTTTATAGTTGTGTTGTATATCAATATCTCAGCAATCTTATTTTCTTATTATTATATTATTAGTTGGTTTCTTTAGAATTATTTTCTACCCTTATACTTGTTACTAGATGTTTTGTGTTATGGGCTGGCTATCCTATCGATGGGTTAACGTAGGTGCCCTCATAATCTGTGAATTGAGGTCGTGACACGTGGATCCCTCTCTGGTCGGCTAGTTCATCTGTCTACTTCTTTTGTTCTTCATATTTTATCCTTTAGTGAAAATCTTGATTACACCACTACATTGGAGGTACTTCCCAAAAAAGTTTAGTGATGCTATGAGTTTAATCAGACAAGTTATGCAGTTGTTAAAGAAAAATAATAATAATCTTATTGATTCCTTTTACTAGATCATAACCCAACAACATTTACACGGGTCATTTCATATGAGTTGGTTGCTCATAATAAATCACCAATACTCATGATAAATAGCAAAGTTCATGAATTTTAAGAATAAACAGAAACATCTAACTTCTCTTATAGGATGATGTTATAACGACTAGTGTTGTCTATTGACTTTTCCATTGAAAGTAGTGAGTGTAATGATCCTCAAGGTCATTTTCTCTATTCCTCATTCTTTTTAGCATTTAGAACTATCCTGTAGTGACCCAGGTCACTTATGACTTGTTGGTAGTGATAGCTCGATTGCCTAATCGTTCATTTGATTTTTATGCCAATATTCATGTTTTAGAGCTCTTAGAGTTTGAATGGTGGACTTCGGTCAAAACTAAAGCGGCCTCAGAACGGAAGTATGATGTTTCCATTAGCTCTGGAATGATTTAAATTAGTCTAGAAGCATCACTGGCTTGAGAACCGAGGCCTTCGGTGCGAGTTTAGGCCATTTAGCATTTTGGCTGTTATAATTTGGCCTAGAGTTGACTTCGGTCAACATTCCTAGAAAATATACTTGGGTAGAAATTTTGATAGTGTGGTTAGCTCCAAATCGAGTTGGTCTAGAAAGATCTTTTTTTACAATTGAGGCTTTCAGACTCATTTTGAGCCCTTTTATGGAATTTGATTAAAAATGGCCTTGGGAGTAGGACCTATATTTAGTGATAATGACCTTGTATGGAAATTTTGACTATGCCATTAAGCTTAGAATGTCTAATTTGGTGGGATATCATAATTTGTTTGTATGCAAGGGATTCCGAATAAGTCTCGAACACCTTGTTAGAGAAATTACTAATTTCATGAACCAACTGGTGTAGCCTTTGCTGGTGCACCTAGTGTTGGTCTTCGCATTCACAGAGATGGAGCTAGTTGCTTTCCGCGATCACAAACCAGGTCCCTACATTCATAGAAAAGGAGGGGATTTGACCTCCGTGATCGCGGATCTCTCTAGATTCATGGAGGATTAAGTTGGTGGATCTTCACGATCATAGATTGGTCCCCACATTTGTGGAAGAGTATTTTTGTGACTATAAGATCTCATTTTAGTCACGATTAACTCATTTTGGTCATCTTTAAGACGTGTTTTCTTAACTATCTTAGTCCAAATTTGATGATTCAAAGGTCCACCTCGAAGGATTTTTTGTGAGGAACGCGTTAGTGATCTCAAAAATTGGATTAGGACTTCCTATTGAGGTAAACATTTGAGCTTAGCTGCTATTTTATGCCCTTTTTGGATTGAATTTTAAGGGAATTAAGATAGTAATATCTTAGCAATTTAGGTCCATATTAGGAGATATTTTAAGCTATCCTGTGTGGATTTTCCAAAGGAACATTGTGATGTGATTGGAAAGTGCATTAGAGGCTTCATCGGAGGTAGTTTAGCCAAATTAGTTTCTTTCCCTTTTCTTGAGCAAGGGATTTATTAGGGGATAGACTTTACCACTTCATTGGGCATCAAAGCATTTGGTTGAAGTAGGACCTTCCATTCCTCAAGTTGTGAATCATGTGAGGGTTGTAAAACAGTCATGTTTTGATACCTTCAGTTGCGAATACCGGACTAGTGATGGATATCTCCCGTTTTGACCCAACAACCTTACAACAATAGTAGCAGGAGGTCTTGAGATAGGCCAGAATGCCCATGATAGGTAGAGTTTAGGCTTTGTTGCCCAGGGTTTACAGTATGTACATTCAGGTCATGAGATCCCCTTGGTTGTAGCTAGGTCTTCTTTGTAGTCTCGATGACAGGCCCGATAGGTTCAGGGCTATAGGGCCTCAGTTTAGTTAGTTAGGGGCAGTTCGCTGGGTGTTAGACGCAGTTCTCAAGTTGTTAGGAGTAGGGACTCCCACAGATCTCTCTAGAGATCTCAACTGGATGACTTCGGATAGGGTGGTCCTACCTCAGGTCAAGGCTTGAGGGGTTCTAGTGCACTTCCTACCTACTGTGGTCATACTATTGCAAGGCATTCAACATCGAATTTTAATGATTGTGGCGGACTTGATCGTTAGTACAGAGAGCTCCTCAAATAAGGATCAATTTACCAAGTAGTAGTTATTGGGCCTTGTTACAGGTGTTGGGAAATGGGCCACTGAGCTAGAGAGCCTCCCTAGCGTAGGCCAGCTAGACAGTCTACTCAACTTAGATCAGTCTCATGGGTTAATGTCGCATCAAACAAAAATGTAGTGTTCAGAGTGTGTTGCTGGAGATGGTTTTGGCATCCAGGCTGAGGTTGGTTGTGATTCCTCCTATGCTTTTGCAGGCCAGACAAAGAACGAGGCTCTATTTATTGAACATGATTGTGTGAATTCTTTTCTAGATCCTTCCTTGTTTGTATTATGTAATGTTAGGATCTCCATACCTATTAGTTCTCACTTGAGTTGTTACATTCATTATATGGCTGTTGTTTTACTTTTTTCTAGACTTGTGTGTACCTTGGTGTTGTAAGTTAATTTCCCTTTCAGTAGTGAATTTCCTTGATAGTGGGTTTACATTTGCTATGGAGGTCGGATAGTGCTCGTAATAGTGCTTAATTCACTTGCCTTGGCAAGTATTTCCATGTTGGCTTGCGGTTGTGTTTATTATTGAAGGTTGCTCTTATTTTTGTTGATAGCTAGTGTGAGGTTACTGCTGAGCATAGAGTTTGTGATAGGTATGACCTTTGGGATGTGTTGGCTGTTGGGGGTCCTTTTGGTTGAGTAGTTTGAGCTATTAGGCTCAAATCTTGCCTTAGCATCATGTTATTCCCTTGGAACCCTTGGGCTATGTTGGCTGTTAGGGGTCTTTTTTGTTGAGTAGTTGGACCTAGTAAGCTCAAACCTTGCCTTAGAATCATATTATTCCTTGGGATTTTGAGATTTAGAACTAGCAGCTATAGGTGGTATCATGGTAGATTCTGACAGTCCCGATCGATCTCTTCCTTTCTTGCAGTGGTCTTTCCTTTGACCATAGTTTCATGTGTCTCATCTATTTGGGTTCCCGAGTCCTTTTCCTTTCAAGCGTTTGGCGAATTGGTTATGCCAGGAGGAAATTTTGGGATGTGATTCCTTTGGTGTTTGTTATTAATGATCTGGTCGTATCTCTGTGTTGATAGTGGTAGCTTTCAAGGTTGCGAATAGTGAGTTTGAGTTAGGATTGTAGGTTCTATGGTTGCTTTATGTTTTTGGTTGGGTTGGTTGTGTTTGGTTATCACCTATCGACTTAGTAGATCTTGGACTTCAGTAGTTGGGCGTGGTGCAACCTAGTAACTACAAGGTGATTATCTTTGGGAGGTTACTTGGGAAGAGTTTAGTGCAACTTGATCATCAGCAGGATGCTTAAATGGAGAGGGAAGATTGGTTAGTCAAGAAGTATTATGTCAGCTGGAGAACGTTATTTTAGGGAAGTAAGCATGATTTTGGATTTTTTCTGTAAGTCAGATTCCTTGTTCTGATTATCGTGGTTCTCTAATATCCAGATGATGTGTTAATTATTCCAAAGTTAGTATTATGAAGCTTGGTAGATGAGATTTAGATTGTGTTGGGATTGTTCAGTATAGATAAGGATCGATAGGATGCTTCTAATAGGCAAAGATGATGGATTTTAGAGTTAAGGTAGGCAATTTAGATGGTAAACTTATTTGGGTTCCTTCTGGGGTTCTGCATTTTCTCAGTCTGGTAGTTTCATCATGGTTTTGGTTTTCTTAGACCATTCTAGTGATTTCAGATATTTCTTGTATAGTTGAGTGCACTATGGAGACTAAAAATGATTTGGAAGAGCTATTACCGTTCTAGAAGCAAGTTTGGGGTTTCCTTCCAAGCTGAAGTTCTATCATGGCATTGCTCGCTTCGTGAGGGTGTTATGTGTTCAATGGAGAATGCATGCCGAACATGCTCGTCCGTTCATGTTTGAGACTGCGATTTTCCTTGATTTTCACTGACAAAAGTCCTTTTTAATGATACTCTAGGTCATTTTCTCCCCTTCTTGTTCTTTTTAGCATTTAGAGCTTTCTGTTAGCAACTCCAGGCCATTTATGACTTGATGGCACTGATTTCTTAGTTTCTTGATTGTTCATTTGGTTTTATGCCAATTTTCGTGTTTTGGAGCTCTTAGAGTTTGGGTGGTTGATTTCATTCAAAACTCTAGGAAAACGGCCTCAGAATAGAATTCTCATGGTTCTATCAGTTTTAAAATGGCTAGAAGTGTGGTCAGCTCAGAACTGAGGCCTTCAATGAGAGTTTAGGCCATTTAGCATTTTGGCTATTAAAATTTGGCCTAAAATTGACTTCGGACAACATTCTTGAAAAATACACTTGGATAAATATTCTAACAATCTGGTTAGATTTGGAATGTCGAATTTAGTCTAGAACGACCTTGTTTCAACTCCTGAGGCTTCTAAACTCATTCTGAGCCCCTCAATGGAATTTGGTTAAAAATGGCCTTGGGAGTGGGATCTATATTTTGTTGCAGCGATCTCGTATGGAAATTTAGTTGTGCCATTTAGTCTGAAGCATCAAATTTGGTAGGGTAGCATAGTTAGTTTGCACCCATGGGGTTATGAAAGAATCCCCTGTACCTCATCAAAGAAATTTCTAATTTCATGAACCAGCTTATGCAGCCTTTGCTGGTACACTTGGTGTTAGTATCCGCATTTGGAGAGGTGGAGCTAGGTGCTCTCTGCGATCACTAACCAGGTCCCATTGTTCGCGGAAAAGAAGGGGATTTGACCTCAGCAATTGTTGACTTGGTACTTGTGTTCGCGAAAGGGCTAAGTTGGTGGACCTCCATAATTGCGGATTTGGTCCCCACATTTGCGGAGGAGTATTTTTGGTGACCGTAAAATCTCATTTCAGTCATGATTGGCTCATTTTGGTCATCTTCAAGACATGTTTTCTCTACCATTTCTAGTCTAAATTTGATGATTCAAAGGTCTATCTTGAATTGTTTTTTTGCAAGGAATGCATTGGTGAGCTCGAAAATTAGATTGGGACTTTTGATTCAGGTTAAAATTTGATTTTAGCTATCGTTTTGTGCATTTTTAGACTGAATTATGGGAGAATTTTGGGAGATAATTTCTTGAGCAATTTAGGTCTGTTTTTGGAGATGTTTAAGCTATCCTGCGTGAATTTTTAAGAGAAACATTATGGTGTGTTCCAAAAGTGTGTTGGAGGCTTCGTTGGAGGTAATTTAGCTGAATTAGTTATTGTCCCTTTTCTTGAATCCTCCATTTTGAGCCTTAAATTGTGCCTCATTTTTAGGGTACAAGTCCACAGTTATGTTTATAACCTTTTTCTGGAGTTGATTTTAATATTCCCATCTCGGGTCTCATAATTCCTTTTTTATCTCATTTTGTGTTTGACTCTAAAAATTATGTTTTTAACATCAAAATACTTATTTTGTCATGTAGACTAATAATTTGATAGTGTGGTAGCAATTGGAGGTATTTTTAGGCATGGATAGCTACCGTGGAGTGGATTTAGAGCGAGCATGATATGCTTCCAGGTTGACAACGTAGTCTCCAATTTTACTAAACCCATTTTGATATCATCTAGTATGCATTTCATGTCAATTTAAATTGTATTAGTCTTGTATCTCATTTCTTTTCATTCTATCTTATTTTTGTGATCTCCATTTGAGCCTTAGGCTTGTAAAGTCCTTTTTAGACCTTGGTTTAGGGTTTGAGTTGCATAATATCTTGATTGACATATAATGTTCTTTCAAGGAGATTATGGTGGACTTAGAATAAGATTAAGCCTTAGTTCATTATTGTGGACCTTCATAGTGGTTATAGTTAGACTTGAAGTACAATGGGACTTATTTGTAGTGGTATGCTTGAGCTAGCAGTTGAGATTTTTGTAGACTATCATATCACTAGGTTGATTTACTGGTACTTTGTCCGAGGTTAAAAGTCATGGTTTTAGGCTGAGGCTTGTTGTTGAATAGTGTACCTTGTGTAGATTATAAGAATCGAAAGGCTTATTGTGGTTACAGGCTCGTTCAACTAGCATAGTTATGAACTTGAGGTAGGCGATGTTTCTTGAGACCAATTCTGCCTTTTTACTTGTTTTTAGCTGCTTGGGACTATTTAGTTGTACCCTTATCTGATGACTTATAACGTATCCTTTGCATTTATATCTATGGTTATCTATTGTTGGGCCTGAGGCCTTGATTTTAGAGCAGCTGAACCCCATGTTAGTCCTCTCAACCTTCGCCTATGTAGTGGTACAGGTCTATTTCCTTTTGATTTTGTGTGAATTGTTTGGATACTGGGATGACATGCATTGCATTGGTTGCTCATTCATACTTATTTTTTGATACGATCTTAGTAATGAATTGACTCATCCTTTTGCACGGAGAGAGGGTGGGGGAAATGGTATTCAAGAATTAGCTAGGTTTTATCAGGATTCGTACTACTTAGACCCTGTGGATAGCCATTGCTATCATTTTTGATAGTTAATCCTTGGTTAAGTCTTCTTGGATTTGTAAAAGCCTACTTAGGTGCCCCGACATCGTTTCAGTCAATTTAGATCCCTATAAAATGGTGTAGCAGACTAGAGTCTGATAGTTAGACCTAAGCTAGGTAGTAACTTTCCCAAATGATCCCTTTCATCCTTAATTTCCCAAGTTGAGCGCCTTTCATATACATTAGTGATTGTAGACTGCATTTTTTTCCTTTCTTATCTTACCTAGGCAAGCATCCGGGTATTGGATAGTCCTGGCCTAGACCCCTCTTATACTCTTTTAGGCCAGCAGTTCGGGTATGGGGTAGTCTGGACCTTGACCACTTTATTAACTATGCAAGCTTCGGGTATTGGATGGCCTTGGCCCTCTTATACTTTTTAAAGCGAGCACTTTGGGTATTGGGTAGTCATGGCCTCGACCTTTTATATGGTATTGCGGTGGAGAGGTATCATGCATTGTATTCATATGCCTCATCATCCCCATTACATCGTTTATTGCTTGATCCCCCAGTAGTATTGGATGTTTGTTAGGGTTCTGCTTGCTGTTTGTATCGATGGTTATATGGAACACTGGATGGTTTTGTTTTCTTATACCTACTCTACCTGTGTTACTTTGTGGTAATGATTTCATAATCATGGTAGGTGTAGTCTGTTCTTTTTGGGTTGAGCATTTACCTTCCTAGGTTGATTTTGTACTAGTTTCTAGGTTTATAAATTAACTCAGACTCTGTATTTTTCTTTCAGTTTTATTGCCGATTTATTTTTGTAACATATTTTTCATGCTAGCAGACAGTAGACCTAATCTGCTAGGTACACTTTCTGTTTTCCTTTTGTCATCCTAATACTCTAATTGCTTGTTATTTTTGGCTGTTGTTCTACTACTTGTGCTTTACTTGCCGTATCCTCATAATATTTATACTTGCATTATTTGTTGACTCAGTCGGCGAATGCATGCTGAGTACTATTTGTTAGGTACTCATACTATAGTTCTGCCCCTGCAGATCATAGTCCAAGTCCCTGGTGTTGACTTCCTTTTGTGTGGAGGTAGCTAAGGATTTTAGAGATCTTGGTGACCCTTTGGCATCTGAAGTTGTCGATTTTCATCTTACTGCATTTGGATTTATCTTTATTTCATATTCAGAGATGATCTGTACTGATGTTGTATTTGAAACTTGTATTCTTATTTTATGTATTAGAAGCTTGAATACTAACTCATGTCAGGTCTTGGGGTGGTTTTGGGTGTGTTATTTTCTTCGATATTTGTATCTATTATCTTTATTGTGGCAACTTTTACTTATTAGGGTTGTGATCCACTAGATAGCCCGTTGCCTATGTTGTTCGGGATAATGGATAGGCTTACCTATTGGTGGGTTGGGCCAGGTGCCATCATGGCCTGAGAAATGGGATCATGACAGCGAGCTTGGTTCGATTCGTGGCCTATGGGACGGATCATATTAATAGTCTTCGAAATGTTATAGTTACTTTGATCATTATCCATGTGTTCTTTGCTAATTGTACCACAACATCTTATTTGATTGTGCCTTGGATGGCTTTCGATGCTTTCTGTAATACCCAGTAAAATTACCAAAATTGTAACACCCGGTAAAATTACCAAAATACCTCTAGATGAGAGAATGCTTGCATAACGTATTCGCTCAAATTGTTTTGGATAATCAAAGCTGGAAATGTTATCAACATTAAATGTTATATGGAAAAATGGTCTTGGTTGATTTTTAGGGCAATCGGATCGAAATATAATTTTTTTGATGCAAAAATGGAATTCTAGAAAAGTGTGCGACATATTCACGTCGCAGACTTGTCCCAAATTTGCAATTAATGGTGATCCAATATATACAAAATGTAAATGTATATTAAGGTCCTTTCCTAAGCAATTGAAGAATATTGGATGTGGTTTGAGGTCAAAAGGGACATCCAACGTCAACACAAGTTCAAAATATTTCTACTGACTAAGTTTTCATATGAGTTGATAGAAGGGTCAATTTCAAATGAATATATCTCCAAAAATATAACGAGTTAGGTGGCCCATAATGTATCAAATTGAAGATATTTGAATTAAATTTCCAATGCATCTAATCTCGCCTTAATCGGATTTCAAAGTAAGATGTTATGACCATTTTACTGAAGACGTGCAGAGCTGTCTAAAGGTCCGCGACAACTCAGTGTCGCGGACTTGACATAGACTCTTCTGGATTAGCTAAATGATGTCCTTTTATTATTTTTTAAAGGTACTTTTATCCTATAACCTTTACGCTATATTTAAAGTCCCAAACACATAAAATGTCAGTTTTTCATAATTAAAATCCTCTCCGTCAATCCTAAATATAAACACTCAAGAATCATCAAGAAAATCATTAAGCTAGAGTTAGCTTTCAAGATTCATGATCAAGATAAGTTATTCTTCATATATTTCAAGCTACCCAACCCAAACTTCTTCATCTATTCAGGAATCTTTAATAGAATCTTTAATCATAACCTAGGGTTTCAAGAAAACAAATTCAAAAATTCCAAGAAAAGATTTCTTTATTATTCTTCTTCTTAAAGAAATAGGGTTTTTCATCAAGATTTCTAAAGATTATAAGTCAAGAATTCAAGAATCAAAGAGAAGTCCTTCAACCAATGTCTTTCCATATTCTTCCATTCTAAAAGAACTACCAAGATCAATGCTTTTCTCCAAGAAAGTTAGTATTCATCAAATTTCAATTGTAATACCACTTTCTAGGTATATAAGGCTAAACTAAAAAATATAATTGTCCTTTCATATGCCCCTATTGGTGGTAATAGAAAGATTGTGAATGTATTAAGTCCCTATGCATATTTCTTGAATTTTTCACCAATTCAATATCCTCGGATAATGGAGAGCAACTTGGGAATTGTGTTCCCCATGATTCACCAATTCAATATCCCCGGATAACCCAATTTTCGACTAGAGTATAGCATGTAGGATGGTAATTTAAGTTCACCAAGCACTTTGGTCAAAGGTGAGAGACAAATTTCACTATGTGACTTGACCCATCTCCATAGTGTGTAATAATAATCATTACCTATAGTCCCAGTCAACCTCTCCTTGGTCTAGTTCGGTTCATTAGACGAAAATACATCATCAAATCCTGTTAATCAATATCTTTTTCTATTCATTACCACCTAGATCAGGAAGGTAAAACTAGATGAGTTCTAATGTTGACCACCACTAGAAAACATGCAAAACGAAGAGAATTCATTAATACATGTAAAGACCCAATCCTAGAATTGCAAATTATTTGGGTTAATTTGATTAGATCTTTATGGTTCCCACAACCCCAAGTTGTGGATTTAGCTACTCATGCTATGGGTAGATGAAGAAATCATGAATTTAGAAAACATAATTAATCACTTACCCAATTGAATTGAAGAATAAGCAAATCCAAAATATTTTGAGAATCACAAGATTTGAAGATACAATAAATGCACAAGTGTATTCTCCTCCAAGATTGAGGTCTCCAAGTACAAAACTCTAAAAGTACTTTCTAATGATGTTCTCTACTGTACTACCCTCAAAATTAACCTAAAAGTACTATTTATAGTATTTACAAACAAGTCCTAAAAAAAAAGAAAAACTGGCCGGCGACTTTCTTCGACAGACATTTACAACTTGTAAACTGACTTATGATTCGTAATTGGGGTCTCGTGTTCAGATCTGGAGATCTTTAACTTCATTTCTATGGATCCACTTTACGTGTTATAGACTGATTCACGACTCGTATTATACTCTTGTAGACTTCATCTGCATCAACTAGTCCTTTACTAGAGTTCTTCATGGAACCACTCTATACGACTCGTAGAGTGATCTACGACTCGTAAGGAGTCTCGTATGGATGAACTTCAGAAATCAAACTTCATAGGAAATCTTCACAAAACCCACTCTACGACTCAAAAAATGCTCTATGAATCGTAGAGGGTTCCCTAAACTATCAAAAACCAGAAGAGTTTGCAATTTTGGCCCAAAATCATACCAACCCGCTTTCCTGTAAACTAAACACCAAAAACGCATAAAAACCATAAATGTAGCATTGAGAATACACAAAATCCTAAGTGTTAAGCATCAAATATGATGTATTTTTGTAGCACATCAACACCCTCAACTTATAATTATTGCTTGTCCTCAAGCGATGACTCAATCTATATAGACAATATAGCAACACATAGACCTCAACCCAATGACATACATCATATGTAATTCAAACTCAGGTACCCACATCAACTTTTCTAAACAAGATCAGATAGCTATTTAGCAAACCAAAACACAGTAGTGCATTTGACAACACAACTACGACAAGCAAGGGAATATAAATAGTCCACAATCACTGAATAAGTCAAATGCTAAGAATGTAATACAAATGCTCTCACAGAAAGAAGTCCCATTTTTGACACTCAATGATGATTTCAAATTTTACCTCTGGGACTATGCAAACACACTAACTCTCACAAAAATGTTCATACATCATAACTAATACCATAGGCTTGCCCCTATACACATGACTTAGATTTTCAACCAACTAGACTAGGATCACTTTAGGACTTTCTAAGCTTGTAACATATTGCCAGGTATTTTCTTCTCATTTTTCAATTTTTGCCTCATTTTTACACTTCATTTTACTTTTAATCTCAATCTAAGGCATCTTTTCTCTTTTTGTTTCACCCGGTACATGATTTTCTTCTTTTTCTCCTCATTCATAATTCACCACCTTATTTTTGTGATTTTACCCCTATACCAACCACCCTTAACTTAGGCTTTTAGCCTATATTGAAGTACACAATGTCTATTTCCCAAACCAGAGCCACTTTTGGTAGCCACCCTCAACTTAGGTTTTTTGCCTCAATCAAGGTTCACAATGCTCAAGGATAGACTAGGGAAATTTCAAGGTTTTTGACTAGACAAGGTTAGGCTAATTGGTGTTTTGGAAAGAATTGGAACATGTAAGACTCAAATATTTGGAACAAGGGATAAAACTTCATTTGGTTAATTTTTTTAGACTAAAGTGAACTAATTTAAAGAACAACAACCTAAGATCCCTTCCTAGTCCTTTTAATCTACAATCTAACTTAGAGTAACAGGGCAAGTTCTGAATTAGCACAAAATTCATGAATCTAGAAAAATAAGCTCACAGATCATGCTTCATGTCTCAATTATCCTCACTTATCAGAATAACTATTGCCAAACATCCAAACATGCATGCTAGCCATTTAACTACTAATAAAAAATTTTTGTCGGGTACCAATTTTCAAAACAAAACATTAAAACATGCTATATGCTATAAGTATTAGTCCTATATGCTACAAATATTATCTAAACATCATAAATGTGTTAGTTCAGCAGAAATGAAATATCCACGAGAGAAAAGAACACAGGCAAGAAAATCTCGGGATCAAAATTTGGGGTAGTTATGGACTATAAGCTACTCAGACTTCACCAAGGTCCATAACTACCCACACCCTATCGAAAAAAATCTGGCATTGTCCCCAATGCATGAAATCGAGCAAAATTAGAATTAGTTGGGGTCAAAAACATACCTCGTCACCTAATTGCTAGTCTATGGCTGAGTCTGGCCATCCCCCTCCAGCGGGGTGGTCTTGTCAGGTGTTCCACTCCATTTAGAGGAGCCAATACCCCTTGCCTGATCATGCTCACGAGCCAGCCTCATCTCCTCCTCGTGCCTCGATGTCCTCAAGGATAGTCCGAGCTCATCCTCCTCATCCTCATCGTCCTTGAAAAACTTTGCACGTATATTTCTCTCATCAGATCCATATCCGTACAAGGTCACTTCCCCAAAGAAGTCTTTGAAGGCTCCGTGGAGGCAAATAAATCAAATAACGGCTCCATAGATGTAGTCTCTGGCAATGTCACAAGAGCCACAAGTGAAGCTGTCATGTCATCCCTAAGCTTCTCGGTCTCTTGATGTACGACTGAGAAATCTGAAAGCCGGACCTCGGCTAACCTTTTGTGAACCCGATCGTCAAAGGCATCGATAAGGGCATCCACTCTAGAAACATACTCCTGAATAGTACAGATGTTAAACGCCGGGCTCCGCTCCAGTGAATTCGTAATAGCTTGCCAAAACCATGGCTTAAGTTGCTGGATAAGCTGAGATAACTGGGCTTCAGCACGTGATGATCGCTGCGCCATGGCCTGAATAGAAACAACGGACATATAAACCATGCGTAGGGAGGGTACCTTTGGCGTGGCCGACACTTAGAGATTATTGCTAGCCCCCAGCAAACCACTTGTCCTCATCATCACATCAACTCGACAGCGGAAGAATAGTACTCAAATAAGAGGATATCATTTGAATAAAAATAAATACATATATGTACATAACATAAAATAACTCATGGCTTCAAATATGTAATTTTGGAATACAAAAAACTCGCTAATCCTCTCCTTAATGTCTAGGAAGCCTCTACTCAACAATCTAGATGGTGCCATGATAGGCCATGAACAACTCAACTCAATGAAAATAAAAGATACTCCATGACTATAAGAAGATAAAAAGGCTCCTCTGGAATGCAAGGAGGGCTCACCAACTATGGAATGCACTGATATAGATTTCAACGGAGCAAGGGCTAAAATCCTCTGTCTCCTATATCTGCATCATAAAATGATGCAGGCCCAGAATAGATGTCAGTACATGGAACATACTGGCATGTATAATAACTCAAGAAAATAAGGCTCAACTTATCCATCTCAACTCAACAACTCATGGTCAACTCAATGTATGCACATTTGAAGTAAACCATGCTTTAAAAATATGTATATGATAAATAGACTCATTTTGAAATATCATGTTCAATCAATGTTGGTTGGGAGTTTCTCTTAACTGACATACCTTCTGCCATCTATAATTAGATGAAGGACAACGAATATGGCATCGTTGCCTCACTCGCCCTTAACTTGCCATGGAAAAGGACGCATCATCTTTGCCTCATGGATTCGTAAAGGGTTGTCCACTTGCAGGACAAGAGTCGCCAGTATTATGCTGAAATGACTGGCCTACGCTGGCAATGTATTTTTGGGGTGCTCCTCAATCAGCCAACTCAGTGCTTAATACTCCTCCCAAGACTAAAATATGCTCAATATCATCAGTCAAATCAATCCTCAATGCTCAATCAATCAACTCAAATCTTAACCTCATTTGGGCTATATCATCTCAAGTAAGCTTTATCTCATCTCATCAATGCAAACAGTCAACTCAAGTAAAACTCAACAATTCATGCAATACACTCGATCAATCTCGACTCAACTCAAATAACGATCATTTAGTCTCACTTAAATTGACTCATCATGTAATGCAAGCAAGATGTTCGTGTGTGGTAGCATATATCACTCAATGCAACATGCTTTTCATACTTAATTTGCTCAACTCAAGATACTCAACTCCAATGCTCTACTCAAATCTTCAAACTCACCCTCAACCTAACATATGCATAGATTTCTCGTAAATCATGAAAATTTAAAATTAATGCTATCAAGTATAAAACTACAACCCAATACCATATTGAGAGTATATGATGCAATAAGACTTCATAAAACATCAAACGAATTCATAATAAGTACATAATCCCAATATTTAGATAATATAATTTCCCAAATCTTAACTCTTTTACAAAATGTTGACTCAATGAATTGAAGGGGCATGTGAAGAACAAGTTATCATACTTTGAAAATCCTTACATACTTGGGAATTAAAAGAACAATCAGACCTCAATGGGTTCTTGGGGTGGGAATCAAGAATCTTGCTCTTTCTCCTTTCTCCTCCTCTTGCTCAAGAAAACCCTTGGTGAAGATAGAAGAAAGTGAGGCTAAGGATCTGATTTGGGACTTATATTTAGTCCTCACAATTCCTGAGGGTTAAGGGAATTGGATGGGAAAGGACCAAATTACCCTTTCTTAAAAGCTGTCAAAATCTCGTTACGACTCGTATACAGTACTATGACTTGTAGGACCCCTATTATAACCCTTTGGAACAATTTCAGAGTCTTTATAAGTTGCTACGAGCCCATACGATTAATCATACACCGACCTACGACTCGTAATAGAGGTTTCGTAGTGCAACTCTGTACTAGCAGTCTTCAGTAAAATGGTCATAACGTTTGACTCCGAACTCGGAATACGGTGAAACTAGTTGTGTTGGAAAGCTAAGTCAAAGGGCTTTCATTTGGTATGTTACGGATCATCTATTTTTGTGTACTAGAAGTTATGATCATTTAAAGTTGACCCTTGCATAATCCAACACTAAAACTCGATTTATAAGAAAGTCTTGAACTCATCCAAGTACTAGAGGTCTCTTATGACCCTAAAACATTTTCCACGTATATGAATGAGGCTTGAATCATAGGTATATGTGAGGATAGAATTTTGGGGTGTCATAATATGTCCCTCTTGGGATCATTTGTCTCGAATGATGAGTAAAGATGGACATCATGGCACGAAAATACTCTGGAGTCATCTCAATACTCACCCAACAATTCCGACTCTTAACTCTTCATCAACCTCAATAAACTCTACTCAGACTCCAGAATTAACACATCAACGAAAGAATGGAAACATTGATTACATCAAGGATAGGAATATCCATCAAGATCCTCATCATCAAGCGTGCATGGAAAGTCGATATTGTCATGCCCAAAGTCCTATTAAGGCGGACTAACACCCGTTGCAAATAAGGACCGAGAAAACCAACCTGTATCTATACGTTTTCTATACATATTATAAGAGATTTCTACACTCAACATGCCTTTAATAAAGTAAACAGTAATAACAAGCCAAAATAAAATGCATATGGCTAGACCGTTGGGGCCACGGTGTCTAAAGTATGAGACATGACCACACTTTAATTTAGATAGTCTACAAAGCCTCTAGATAAGGAAAAGTATCTGATAAGGGTTGGGACAGTCCCTGCCTCGACTAACTATACAGTACAAAAATATAAGCACTAGACACACAAAGCTCCGAAGCAACCTAGAGCTTGGTAACAACAGCTGGATATCCTGTACTCCTACTGGGGAGATCTACTAGCACCTATACCTGCAACATAAAATGCAGGTCCCCTATAAGGGACGTCAGTACGGGATAATGTACTAAATATTTAAGGCAGGAAATACTGTATATGAAGTAACAACTTTAATGAAACTATGCACTGGTGTAAGGATAAGAGACCACCTTTAGTTATACTATGGAATCATATACTTTATGTACTTTTTATTACTTTACCTTTACTGTATAATTTGTGCACAATAGGTAATAAAAATGACCAGCTGATCAGTAGTAAATCTATATCGGGATCGGCCCTGGCTAGGCTTTTCCTTTCACCCCTTCGGTTACCCCCCATAATAGGATCGAGCCTAGCTAGGTGATTCTTCTACCCGTAGGGTTACTACCTGTCAATAAGCAATATACTTTATCGTTCAATAACTTTTGAGTTGACTCTTTTAGCGGTCATAATATTGGAGCTGTAGGACTATAGATATAGCATATGACATGTAAATGATCATACAAGGCAATACGATAATGAAAAGAATACATTACACAACTAATCAAATGTGTATGAGATGAAACAACTCATGAACTTTATTTAGCAACAAGAACCCATGTAACTTGGTATCCAAGTATGTATGTTGATTTGAAGGTGACTATATATGGGAGCATATGAACATGTGAAAGAGTGGAGACACAGTGAATAATTGTGTCGGAGTTGGTAAGTGCCTTTAAGTGCCTAGGAGGGATCTATGTTTCATGCCAAATAATATGAAATCAAGTAGCCTTACATACCTCGCTGTATGACCTCGCTCTTACCTTGATATGACCTTCCATTCCTCCAAATATTTATCTACAGTTTAGTAGGTGATATGACTAGCATTAGTAGCTAATAGATACATCTTGGTAGCCCAATCACATAAAAAGAAACAACTCACAGGCAGCAAGCGTATAATTGTAAACTCGAGCATATTCTTTAAACCTTTCTGCCCCTAATCGTATTTTCTAATACACATTCTCATATACATATCACGTGCAGCCTTTTTTAGTTCCCTAACAGTCCTACAACATCCCACAAAGTACAACACATAACAATTCTACAGAATATAAAAATATGCGGCAAAATGTTACATCCCTTCACTACATTTTGAGGTTGACAGTTCCAAACCTGTTCCAACTTTAACCAAACAGACCCCACCATATATAAACATATAACTAATCCTAGAACAGTTCAAACACATTCACCAAAATAGGTGTTGGACGTGCAACTATATTCCTCAATCAATCAGCCCATAATTTCTACAAACAACACACTTAAGATAACACATTAAACCTCGATTGTTTACGTATTACCAAAAAATGCAGCAATCTTTATACATCATTGCAGAACTGAAACAAATTAAGAAAAGCAACCTTATTTCACAATCAACCCAACCAAGAAGATAAAAGCTCCCAAATAAATAAGAAAAGTATACAACAACCCTTGGAACACATGCTGTCCAAAAGTTTCAGCATATACCTAACCAACATAGTCTCTTGTTTTCCATAATAAAACTATACTAAACACATAAGTAAACTTACTTAATATTACCTTCAAGATGTAGGGATTCTCAAAGAACCCTAAAAGTCTCCTTATGGCAGCTTTACAAGCTTAAGAAGTGTGGAAAGAGCCTTAAGAAAATCTGATTATTTTTTACAAGTTGAAGTGGCTTAAAGGTGTTTCTTGTAAGCCCTTTTAAAGAGACAATTTTGGCCGACTTTCTCTTGAATATTTAACCTTATTTTACCAAGTTAGTAATGTACCATTTTCCCCCTTTCACTTGGGCCTTAATGGATTGCAAATTGATGGGCCTTGGCTGCCCATTTTTCCCCTTTCTCTTTAGTTAGTTGGGCCTAAATTATCAAATGGATTGTAATGGGCTTGGGCCCTTTTTCTAGTCTTCTTGGGCTGAAAATACAGTCCATTTATGATTCTAAATCACGGGCTAAAGTTACACCCTTAACACGGACTTTATCCATAATCGGACTTCGACGGATTCAACGTCGGGCCTTGTCTCAGTCTAGCTAGCAAGTTTAAGCTAAGCAAGTAGGTGAATCACCTCCTAGCTTCCTAAGTCCTGCAAGCACCTCAATTCTGTCACTTTGTTTAGGGTCGTGATCTTCTCAAGTTGACTTGAAACGTATTTACACTCGACCCTCTCCAGCGAGACATACATGTCGCCCTCTAATTTGAGATTCAAGAACTTGTAAAAATAGGCGCTAATTTGACCAAGCCATATCATTCTTCACGTGCATAGGACTAGTTCATGTAATGTGTGGGGTGTTATAGAAATGCACTGAATTCAAGTCGCTCGAACACCTCGAAAGTGAGTTCAACTCTGATCGATAATGGGATCATCAAAGTGCATAACACTCCATGGTAACTCCCAACCTCGCACCTCATCTCAACTACTCTGCCCTTCATGGCACTATATCATCCATTTAAAGCTTAAAGCTTCCATTCAAATATCTTCCTACCAACATCATATTATTCCATTCAAGCCTAATTCAAAGCCCCAAAGTGCTATTCCTAAGATGATCATACTCCTACAAAGCTAACCCTCAACTTAAGTTCCTTACTTCCTCAGGAATTTTCACTTAGCAAACACTACTCTCCCATAGCTACTCAATCACACTTACTTAGAGCACTCACTCAAAACATTTATAGCCTTCTCCAATCACTAATATAGTGACATCCACAAATTCAAGCTTATTATTTTAACCACTTCAACTATACTAGAGAATTATCAAGCCAACTCAACACTTCTATGTCCGTCATTGAGTGAACTTCTCAGTTAAAGGTACACAAACATGCTTTTGCCTAGAGACACTCTAATATACTCTTACTTATTTGCATCACATCACAATGTCTCATATTTCTCTTTATCCACGTCTACAACCTTAATCAAAGGAGGGTATCATTATCATCACGTAAAAGAACATCTACTCTCACCCATCAACAATAACTCACTTATTATCATCAACATCATTATCAAGACTGGAAGAAAGGACTATTTGAAAAGCTTGGAGGAAAAGGTCATAAGCACGATACATTTAAGGAATTAAATCTGAGAGCATTCGTAATGCGATACAATGTCATTAGCCCTTTTTGGACCTATCATAAGCTTATGGAATTGAACATGTTGTGAAACTCAAATCACATCTTGTAGGACATAAGGTTAGGAACTTTGAGGTTTTTGTAAGATAGAACACAACTGTTGCTCCTCATCCTCTGGACTCATCGTGAACAATTAATCACCATCAGGTATATGGGTTCAATCAAAAGACATGGTGCTCATATATATGACAGGAATGAAGTATCACCTCAACCTAGCTGTAAGGAATATAAGAGATTAAAAAACATCAACACCTCATCCTGGTCAACTTATCATTGTCAAAACTCATGACTCATATTGGTTTATCAACTACTCCTCTCCCCCTAGGCTCAAAGGTACTCTTCCTAAATACGTGAATCATCTTTCTTTACTAAGCTATAAGCATAGTGCTCTACACATCTTGGGGTACCACTTTCACCTTAATATCTCAAATTCTCTTGTTGTGCTATACTCAGTGATGTAAAATCACTATTAGAACTTCTTCTAGGATACGACTCTAAACTTCATTCTAGCTCTATAGGTATCTCTCTATACCTACTACTCTTATGGGCATGCATAATCGCTTTATATCACTCTTATCATCTAACCTCTTAGTCAAAATTACTTACATTCAGCTTCTAAGCTCTAATATATATATGACTAGGTAAGTCTTGGATTACATGGCAAGACTCATCGTCATTCATACATAAATCCCCATCGACCTAGTTACTAAAGGCAATAAAGAATGGTTACACTAGTTTTCTCTACATTGACAACTCAACTAAACTATCTAAATTCTCATAGCAAGTCATAACTTATAGCTTCACACAACTTTACTATATCACGAATACCTATCTTATACTTCCTGTCATCTAGTGTTCCATCCTCAATTCACTATCTCTATATAAGGGGTACCTCTACTATACATCATAGCATCTCACTCGTTGCAAGAAAACATCTTAACATTGAACATACACTATAGGAAGGCTCTTAGAGCAAACCTTCAACTAAGACTATCACTTTCATAATGTTACCTCCTTCTTCATATCACTCCTCAAAATTCAAGCTTTATGACTTTGCTTCATACTCCTCTAATACTACACTAAGTTATAACTTAATAGGTAACCATCTAAGAACATAGGTCTACTAAAATTACATGGCTAATGCTCTATCAATACCTCCTTATCTCAATAAGCTCATAATTAAATCACATAGGGCTCTCACTCCAGAATCATAAGCATAGTTTAGATCTATAACCTTGAAACCACGTCACACTCTTCATAAAACTGACAATTCAGCCTATAAGATCCAATCTACAGGTCGGTTTCCTTATTCAGTCTGTCCCAGTACCTCGTAAGTCAACTTGTAGAAGTTCCTCAACTTTTTACTTTCATGGTTTTGAATCAATGAAGCTCTTCTACGACCCGTAGTATAACCTACGGTCTGTAGACTAGCTCGTAGGATCCAACCCACATCAAAATCATTACTTTCACTCCTTTAAAGCTATCAACATCCAGAGTCCTAACACATTTACCTAAACCTCTTACTAGTTTGAGCCACTCTAACTCATCATAAAAAGAACTTTTCCTCCATAGCTCATCATAAACATCAAATAGTATTTACAACCCATTGCCCAAGACTTCAAAATACTCACCAATACTTCACTTAGCTAAGGGACAAATAACTCATGTCACAAGCCTCAGTCAATCGTAACTCTCACTATTTGGTCACCTCCTCTCTTTCATCATCCTTCTTGCTTAGGGGCAACAACTCAACTGATGGTTTAGAAGACCTCCAAATCACCCTCTTAGATGGCAACTTCAAATTTTTAGATATATAAGTTTCTCTCTCTCGTGGGTAACATCAAAAGCAAGCTTCGAAGGAGAGGGTCTGGATACATCTATAGCTAACCCAAACGCACGGTTCATATGAGTAATAGTGCACTCTTAATAGTCAAACAACTCAGCACACTAGTTGACTTCTCTCAAGCTTGGTGCAGTCTCTCTACCAATCCAATTACTCTACCTTATAGGATCTCGTTTATAAGATTTTGAACATTACTATCACTATCACCTCTAGACAAGGCATAGGCGAAAGGTTTAGAACAATGTACATCATCAAAGATTTCTTAGGGAATAGATCCATTACACGATTTAGAATTTGAAAGAAGGGAAACTTTGCTAAATGCCAATAGTATCTTATTTATAGAAAATGGGCCCTCACAACAATAAACAAGTTCCTGTAGACACGGCATTATAAACTCCCTTGAACACTCAAACTCTGTGCTCTGATAGCAAGTTTGACATGCCCCGGGAGGGTACCCTTGGCTTAGCCGGCACTTAAAGACTATTGCTAGCCTACGAACGAACCACACTTGGCCTCATCGTCACATCAACTCAACAGCGGAAGAATAGTATTCAAATAAAAGGACATCATGTGAATAAAAAAAATACATATATGTACATGACATCAAATAACACATGGTTTCGAATGTATAAATTTTGAATACACAATACTTGCCAACCATCTATGTAATGTCTATGAAGCCTCTACTCAACACTCTAGATGGTGCCATCAAAGGCCATGAACACCTCAACTCAAAGAAAATAAAAGATGCTACATGACTGTAAGAAGATAAAAAGGCTTCTCTGGAATGCAAGGAGGGCTCACCATCTCTGGAATGTACTGATATAGATTTCAACGGTGCTAGGGCTAAAATCCTCTGTGTCTTATATCAGCATCATAAAACGATGCAAGCCTAGAATCGATGTCGGTACATGGAATGTACTGGCATGTAAAATAGCTCAAGAAAATAAGGCTCAACTCATTCATCTCAACTCAACAACTCATGCTCAACTCAATGTATGCACATTTGAAGTAAATCATGCTTTAAAAATATGTGTATGATAAATAGACTCATTTTGAAATATCATGCTCAATCAATATTACTTGGGAGTTTCTCTTAATCGACATACCTCCCACCATCTATACTTAGATGATGGACAGTGAATATGGCATCGCTGCCTCGCCCTTCCTTAACTTGCAACGGAAAAGGACGCATCAACTCTCCCTCATCAATCCGTAAGGGGGTGTCCACTTGTAGGACAAGAGTCGCCAACATTATGCTGAAATGACTATCCTACGCTGGCAACGTAGTCCTGGGGTGCTCCTCAATCACCCAACTCGGTGCTTAATACTCCTCTCAAAACTAAAATATGCTCAACATCATCAGTCAACTCAATCCTCAGTGCTCAATCAATCAACTCAAACCTTAACCTCATTTGGGTTATCTCATCTCAAGTACTCTTTATCTCATCTCATCAATGCAATTAGTCAACGCAAGTCAAACTCAACAATTCATGGAATGCACTCCATCAATCTCGAGTCAACTCAAATAACGGTCTTTTGGACTCACTTAAATTGACTCATCATGTAATGCAAGCAAGATGTTCGTGTGTGGTAGCATATATGACTCAATATAACATGCTCTTCATACTCAATTTGTTCAACTCAAGATACTCAACGCCAATGCTCTACTCAAATCTTCGAACTCAACCTCAACCCAACATATGCATAGATTTCTCACGAATCATGAAAATTTAAAATTTATGATATCAAGTATAAAACTACAACTCAATAGCATATTGAGAGTATATGATGCAATAAGACTTCATACAACATCAAAAGAATTCATAATAAGTACATAATATCAATATATAGATAATATAATTTCTCAAATCTTAACTCTTATACCAAATCTTGACTCAATGAATTGAAGGGGCATGTGAAGAACAAGTTATCTACTTTGAAAAGCCTTACATACCTGGGAATTGAAGGAACAATCAAACCTCAATGGGTTCTTGGGGTGGGAATCAAGAATCTTGCTTTTTCTCCTTTCTCCTCCTCCTACTTAAGAAAACCCTAGGTGAAGATGGAAGAAAGTGAGACTTAGGATCTAATTTAGTACTTATATTTAGTCCTCAAAACAGTTGAGGGTTAAGGCAATTGGATAGGAAAGGACAAAATTACCCTTTCTTAAAAGCTTTCAAAATCCTATTACAGGCCCCATTAGGACTCGTATAGAGTACTGTGACTCATAGGACCCCTCGCGTAACCCTTTGGCACAATTTCAGAGTATCTGGAAGTTTCTATGAGCCCAAGTAATGACTCGTACCATGACCTACAACTCATAACAGAGGTTTTCATAGTGAAACTCTGCACTGGGAGTCTTCAGTAAAATGGTGATAATGTTTGACTCCGAACTCGGAATAAGGTGAAACCAGTTGCGTTGGAATACTAATTCAAAGGGCTTTAATTTGGTAAGTTATGGGTCATCTATTGCTTTGGGTTATGCCCAACTAGGAATGAGGCTTGAATCATAGGTACATATGAGGATAGAATTATGGGGTGTCACACAGTCGACGAACCCTCAGGTGGTGGCTCCGAGGTGAACATCTGTAGTAGTGGTGGAGGCTGTACTCGCCAGTTTTCCATTGGGTTCTCATTAGCCTTTTTTAGGCTGGGCTCTAAAGTATGTTAGAACTCCACTATATGCTCCAGCTGGTGCAAGATCTCCACTCGCGACTCTATATAGAGTTTATAGAGCAAAATTGGAAACGGGATGGAGGTGGCCCTCTTCAGTGTTGACTCATGTATCTGCTCCGCTATGAGTTGGGCCCAAGCAATGCTACAGCCAGCCAAGATCCTGGCAATCAATATTGAACGCTCAGGTGTAAGTGTGTTGATCTGATGTTCACGCTCCAATAAGAAAGCGGTTGCTGTCAGTAATTAACCTAACCAAAGTTTAGGGTCGAATCCACAGGAAATATAGGGCTTAACTATAGATATCCACTACCAATAATTTCAAGCATCGACTACAAAAATCTCTAAATGGGGGTTTTCTTTATAATTCAAGAATAACAATGAAAACTAAACTAACTATGCAGGAAGACACTTAAATTTTGGGACAAATGAAATTCCTGCAAAATGACTAACACCATAAGCTTTCCTTTATACTAAAATTTCGAATTGATGACAAAGTGGATTTGGATCACTTTATGACTTAATGGCTTGTAACGTAGGCTCATGGGGCTTTGGTATGGCATTTTAGGCAAATAGAGACTAAAAAAGCTATCCTTAAACCATGTTAATCAACACTCTTACCTTCATAACTCAACCATTTACACTAAATCTGCCCATATTCTCCCTTTTCAAGCTTTTCCTTGGTATTTTCTTTCTCTTTTTTAGCTGTGCCTTATTTTTTTGAACTCATTTTTGCTATTCTCTTCAATCTAAGGAAACTTTTCTTTTCTTTTTCTCATCCAGCATATGATTTCTTCATTTCTTTCTTTCTTTCCCAACTAACAACCTCATTTTCATTACTTTACCATAATAAGGACCACACTCAACTAAGGCTTTTATCCTAAGGTGAAGCACACAATATATATTCCCCAAACTAGGGCCACTATTTGTAGCCACCTTCAACTTAGGCTTTTGCCTCAATCAAGGTTCACATATTCATTGATAGACCAGGGCCAATATCAAGGTATTTCATAAAACAAGGCTGAGCTAGCTAGGTGTCGAGAAAGAACAGGTACATGAAAAGCTCAAACATTTGGATCAAGGGGTCTACTATCACATTTGGTAGGTTATTTAGGCAAAAGTGAGTTCACTAAAAGAATGAAGACCTAAGATCCTTTCCCAATCAACCACTTCTCCAGTCCTATTTTAGAGTAACAAGACAAGTTCTGAGTCAATACATAATGCCTGAATACTACAAAGTAAGCTCACACTCTCACGGCACCGCATACATAATCAAATAGACTCACCAGGTCATGCTTCAAGCATCAACTTGCCTTCGCTTTATCAGAGCAAACATTAGCAAATAATCACATGCATTATTGGAAAAATAACCAACAATCTCAAAACTTTTGAGGGTACTGAATTTTTAAAACAAAAAGCATTTAAAGACTATATATATATGCCAAAAGATAATGACTACTACATATTTACAAATTATCTATACTACCTAAACATGTCGTTTCAACAGAAACTAAAAATTCACATGGAAAAAGAACACAAGCAAGAAAATCTCGGTATCAAAATTTGGGGTAGTTATGGACCCTAAGCTACTTAGAATTCACCAAGATCCATAACTGCCCACACCCCATCAAAAAAGTTGTGCATTGTCCTCAATGCACCAAATCAAGAAACAATAGAGAATATAGGGGTAAAAATAAATAAACCTTGGGTTGCCTACCAAGTACTGCCTGGTTTATTGTCGCGGTTCGACACTTAGTCTACTTGGTTACTTAGACTTCACCAATTTCTCAAACTTTATCCTCCACAGGTTTGGTTTTTCTTCCACTTTGAACTTATGAATTGGACCCCTAATTTCTTTTCCAACTTTCTATCATGCTCAAAGGGTGGTGACATAAGAATGAGGGGACTGAGTACTAGATATTTCTTGATCTTTGGAGTAGAGGCTTCCAACCTACGGTTCTTTGTAGACCGCAATGGGCTTCAAATTTATGCTAGTAGCAAGATCACATAGTGCCCTTGCGAAATCCACGTCTTTACTTATGCAGGGTACGGGAGGCATCTTCTCTACTGATTCAATGAGAAGCGTGTTGATGGATAGCTATTTTAACATGAAGAGAGAGTACTTGACCTTGCTTTCCTCCTCCCTCTTCTTGAGTCTTTGAGGGAAAAGAGGAGGAGGCCTTGGGACGGGCTTGTACTCTTTTTGCTCTTTAATTGATTCATTTACCACATCCTAGCCACACTCGTCTATTTCGACTGCATCTTTATCACTGCCACTAGTAAACTCTATACATTGACCTTCATCCTCAGAATTTTGCACTATATCACTAGGCAACATACCACTCTGATGCTGCTTAAGTAGAGTCGATACCTGACCAAACTGTTGTTGAAGATGTTTATTAGCCACAGAATGAGACTCTATTTTTTTTATTAATATTTACAATTTCTGCTCTCATTCCACGTAGAGTGTCATCCCATGTCTCGACTTTCTTCAACAGGTGATCAAACATCTCCTCAATTCTGGAGTTGCTTTTGCCTGCATCGTGTTGGTGTGGTGGCACATAAGGATACTTCTAGAACCATCTCTACTACACCACTCGATGTTTTACCCCCTATTTTTCTCATAATAACTACCATGGCTATCTGTGTAAGCACATTCTCTTCTATAGGTCCAATTCTGGTTTCCCTGACCTTGGCGCCATTGGTCTTGATTGGACCATTGAGCATTGGGCTGAAAATCCCACATTTGATCAATCAAAAACCAAGTGTGCTCCTCATAATATATTTCCTCGTACATGAGCGTACGTGGAGGCTAATGTTATGATCAGGGAAACTCCGCACATTTTCTCTCTCTCTTTTATATGTGTGTGTGTGTGTCCTGGAAAGAAACAAAACAAAACAAAAAAAAGTAATATACAAGAAAATCTAGTAATTAATACTTGAATTAACTATTAGTGAAATCAAGTCAAGAACCTAGCCATATTCCCCAGCAACGGCGCCATAATTTTGATCTGATGTTCACACTCGAATGAGAAAGTGGTCGTTGTCAGTAATTAACCTAACTAAAGGTTAGGGTCAAATCCACATGCAATATGGGTCTTGACTATAGAGATCCACTACCAATCATTTCAAGCATCGATTACTAAAATCTCTAAATGGGGGTTTTCTTTGTAATTCAAGAATAAAAATAAAAACTAAACTAACTATGCAAGAAGACACTCAACTTTAGGGAAAACTTAGGGATTGTGTTCCCCATGATTCGTTGACTCAATTACCCTAGACAAAATAAATTTAATTGGTAGTTCACATGCAAGATGGTAACTTAGGTTCTTCCAGCCCTTTTGTGAAGGTGAAGGTCGAATTTCACCATGGCGTATGGTCGACAACCATGGTGTGCCACCTAACCATTACCCATTATCCCAGTCAACCTCCCCTTGGTTAGGTTTGGTTGATTTGATGAGAACACAACAATCGAATCTTGTCATTTACTTCCCTTTTCCTATTCGTCACTACCTTGGTCGGGATCGTGATAGTAGGTAGGGTTTGGTATTGGCCACCACCAAACAACAATCAAAATGAAGGGAAATAAACAATATATGCAAAACCCCAATCAAAGAAATGCACAAAGTTTAGTTTATTTCAAGTCAACTACTCATGGTTCCCATAACCCCAAGTTGTTGGTGCTTAGCTACTCATGGTTAAGGCAAAATCAACAATAATGCAAATAAATGACATAGTTGAGAGTTTAACCAAAGCAATGAAGAGCAAGAACACCTTTAAGGTGAAAACCATGAGCTGGATTAATGGAAAATGAGTACAATGTGGGTTTTTAATTCCCCAAAAGTGGGTCTTCAAATTGAAAGATAAAAATCTACTCTAAACCCTACAAATGCTCCTAGAATATTTACAAGTAGTGTGAATGTTAG